>VXCM01006709.1:0-16177 GCA_014773175.1 Lucifuga dentata | reverse complement strand
AAAAAAAAAAAAAAAAAAAAAAAAAAAAAAAAAAAAAAAAAAAAAAAAAAAAAAAAACTAATGGCAGGCTGCATTGCACACCATAAAGTCTGGCCCGGTCTGAACAGGCAACTCAGAATCAACTCAAATTTCAATTCAATTGAGTGACGTAGTTCTATCAGCAAAGACAATTTAAATACGTGAATACGACCCCTCAGGGATGTATTAGCTTGCCTCTCCTCTTTACGCTTTATATGAATGATTGCAGAAATCAAAATGAGAATAATTAAATCAATAAATTTTCAGATGACACTGTCATACTCAGTTTACTGAAACAGGGGAGCGATGCTAGCTTCTACAAATCTGAGACTGAAAAGTTTGTTGAGTGGTGTGATGCACAATTTGTTACTCAATGTGAAAAAAACTAAAGAAATGGTGTTGGACCCTAAATCAGTCGGTGACTGTGGGCCGATCTCTATCTCCTTATTTCCATGACAAAGAAGATATTTGTCTCATCCCATCCTGGAATGACATTTGACTGAAATATTTACTCTAGCTTTGTGTTTTCAGCATTTAGTCTACATGCATGTCTGCATTAATTCCATTCAGAATTCAGAGTTGGAATATGGAATTGTTGTTTGCTTGGATTTTGCCTTTTTATGCTGAGTCTGTGTGCACACCTTTATCTTTCACTTATTGGTTTTCGTCTTTCTCTTCCTCTTTTTCTTTGATAATATATAATTTAGATGTTTTATTATTTTTTATATTTTTTGTGCCTGCCTATTAATCATTGTGAATGGTGACTAGTTTCTGTGATCATCTGCCTTAGCCTTTTTGAATCTCTTTACCTGCCTACCTGAGGAAAGGGAAACAGCTGGTCGACTGACGTTTATTGAGAAAGCAGCGAATCGGCAGCATTACAGTTACAAAGATTGGAAGCACTGGAGTCATAGTTGTGTTGATATACTTTTGTGCACCTGGGTAGACTTCTTGTTGGAGTACAAATTTAGAGCATGAGTATGCATCTGGATGGTAAGAACGGAGGAGAGCTGTGGTACATCTGTTGGGTTCTGGAGGCCATTCAGTTTGGATCGGACCATTAAAGTAGGCTGATTGACAAGTGTGTTGATAGTAAAATACAGAATCAATTTTAGAGTTAAAAATAAAAGCCATGCCCAGATGGCCACTTTTAGGCTGAAAGGGTGAATTTGTATAATAAAGATAATATAAACTCAAATAATCACTATAACATATACAGATCATGACAAGGATTATTCTAAAATCCTAACAGAATCCTAAAAATAAGTGTTTTCGTGTATGTGGATTCAGGGTCCTTTGTTCTCTGTTTTGGTTGGCTGGCATGCCTGGTGGTAGTGCAGCTGTGTGTGTGTGTGCGTGTGCATGGGTGTGTGTATTCAGCTGGAGGACTTTCTTCATTCCCTGATTACCCAATATTATATTGAATGAACCACAGTGTTAATTCCATCCATTTATATGTTTCTTTTTTTGTCTTAATACAGACAAAATAGTAAAGTGTGGATGTAAACGTACTAGTGCTTGTCTGTTGCACCATAGTTGATTTAAAGTTGTTGCTGTTTGGGTTCCTGTTGATGTATCTGTGTGTTACAGCAAATGGTGAACTGATGGTTATCAGGTGATCACTAATGCAGGTGATTCGAATAGCTGGAGCTCACTGGGGGTTCTCTGTAGATTGCTGGCAGATCAACGGTGTCTGGGTCGAGGTCCAGTCTCAGTGACTGAGAGCAGGAGGTGTGAGGGCTGGTGACAATGATGTGTCACTTGCTGTAAGTATTTATTTCCTGAACCATGGCCACAGTGCTGGTCATGAATAAGATATCTTTATTTTGTCTCATACAGATGATGTTGCCAAAGAAGAGCATGTAGAGGATGAGGCATCACAAACTGAAACTGCATGTTTGTGTTATGGACGCTTCATTGTGGTCTCCATTTTTTTTCATCTTGTTCATACCCTTAAATTCATTAATATAATATTAAAGTCACTTTGATGCGCACACAATATAATGTTTCATTGTTTTTATGTGACGACTTGACAATGACAAAAATACACAGAAGAATGAAATTAATAAACAACCAATGGCACACAGTGTAAATCCTGAAAACTGTATCTGTGAGAGTAAGGCTTGAGACAAAAGAAATCATACAAACATGAAAACAGCCTTGTCATGGCAAAATGGGAGTATGGTAACAAAGTTATTAAACATTGTATTAATTCAGAATGTTCCCCTTGCAGTTTAGAACAAAAGAAAAAGAAATCCCATGAAAGATTAATTAATCCGAGGCTGCTTCGCATGCAGTACGTTTACATGCACTGTGCTCCAGTTGTTTTGTTGGAACTCTGATTAAGGCAGAAATGTGAGTAAGGCATTCATATGGACAGAATTAATAGCATTATGTGTTTCATACATGACATACTGTGTAATCTCAGCATGAGGAAGTGTCTGCCGGTGAGAAAATGCATGTGGTTTAACATTCCTAAATAAACTGATTTACAATCTCATAATCCATGTCAGGAGTAATCTTACGTCAATTTATGTCAACGTCAATGTAATTATGGTGTTTACATAATGTTTGCAAAAATTGATTTTTCGAACTATAAAGCCAGAAATCTCTGTCTGTGGACTCAAGGACATGCAGTGTCATGTGAAGTTGTTTGGATGAGTGGTAAGTAGGCTGCGCAGCAGGATACGCTCCACAGGTACTGAAACAAAGCTAGCTCATGAGGACGTGCAGAACTAACTTATGGCAGGCTGCGGCACACACCATAAAACATGTTTTGAACAGGCACTGCACTAGTTGCTTTAATTGGAGCACAGCTGAACTTTTCGTGAGCATGTACGCATACTGACTGTGGCCTCACAGCAGGAAAGTCATGGGTTTGGATCCAGCTGAGGCTTTTCTGTGCAGAATTTGCATGTTATCCTCATCCACTTAATCATCCTACATTTCTAGGTTTTGTTTATGCTACTTACTGACAGGATGAAAACTGAGAAAAGCATTTTCTTTACCAACAAAAACAACAAGAGTAGGGATTAACAGAGGGCCTTACCACAGGCTTTGAGGCTGCAGTTTGGGCACATTAGGTCTGTTTATTAAAAGACAACAGTTGTCCCATTCATCAACCTTTTGTGCTTGCAGATCCCTCCTGTTGCTACCATGCTGCTGAGCTCTCACCTTGTAGAGACGCTTGTGACCAGGTATGAACACACACACACACACACACCATTGAGCCCATTTCTAGGCTAATTATAGCAGATTATGAATAGAGATCTCTGAAGAGAAAGTATTTTGTCTCTGCCTCTTCGAGGAACAGAATTTCTCTCTCTCTCTCTCTCTCTCTCTCTCTCATTTTGTTTAGTTTCTAAAGGCTGGCTTTATTGGCATGACCATATAAAATTACAGTATTGCCAAAGCACTGGGTATATAACATGCCCAACAAAAAGATTCAACAAGGTACAATGAGCTTACAGAGTGCTACTTATCAGAATATATTAATATACAGTATAATAAATAGAAAGCTAATAATAATAGGATGAAGTAAGATAGATGTATAAATGAGTAAGGATATGTTGTCATTTAAGATTAGAGTAATTCATCGAATTAATTAGAGAAAAAGAAAAGAAAAATAAAGCAAAAAAAAAAATCAAAATATAATTCTGTTATAGTGGTGATATACAAGATACAATGTGAGCTGAGAATAATTATCTCTGTCTTTGTGTGTGTGTGTGTGTGTGTCACTCAGTGTCTCTCATTTGGTGAACATTTTTAAACATATTCTCATGTGAATACACTGCTTATTGGGTTTTCTTCAGCACAATGTGCATTTGTGCTTCTTTGGTCATTTTGAAGTTTGTATGTATTTGTTCCAGTTTTTTGAAGTAATTGTTTGAAGTTGAAGTTTGTGCGTATTTGTTCCAGTTTTTTAAAGTAATTTTCTCTGGTCAATTTAAATTGGGGACGTTCCAGTAGAAAGTGTTACTCTGTCTCTATGGCGGTGGCGTGGTGTTGCCGGCAGAGCCTCTGTTCTTTGGGCAGCCATAATTTCTTGTATTTGACGGTTTCTATGCCCAAGTTGTGTGCGTTCAGTGTGTACTTTGTCAGGGTTGTGCGATATTTGATGTCAGTCACCGAGCTCAGGTATGACGCCATGGTGTACAGCCTCTTTAAGGACAGGTAGCACTTTATTCTGTGTTGCTGTTTCCGTGTTCCACTGACTGATGTACTTGTGTTTTTGCTGTAAGATAATTTGCATAATTTACTGTGTCATCCACTCCCAACCAACACTGCTGTGTTTCTGTGTTTGTGTAATTTTGTTCTTCTGACATTTGAATCGTAGTGCTGGCTATTTTTTGATTTTGTTAATTTCAGATCGTAGCGCAACTTTGTGTATTCTGCTAATTTGCATCGTAGTGTTGGCGACTCTGTTTATTCTGTTAATTTGTATCATAGTGCTAGCTATTTTGTCATTTTTCTCATTTGAATTGTAGTGCCGGCTATTTTGTGATGCTAGTGAGGATATTCTGTGTTTCTGTCCATTTGGACCACGGTGCTAGCAATTTCATTCATTCTGTTAATTTGGGTCATAGTGCTAGTTATTCTGCTTTGTTTGCTTGTGAGGAGATTGTGGTTGTTATGTAATTCTTTTTTTTTTGTTTTGGCTTTGCTCACCCTGAAACCACCCAATAAATATTGCCATCTTCTTGCACGAAATAATTCCGTGTGTGGCCTTCCTTGGGAGCGGGCTTGTGTGGGGAAACCTCGAACATACGTTGTGCCCAATTCCCCTAGGCTGGGTCATAACATGTAGAAGCTGTGTTTGTGTCCCTGACATCTGGAGTTCTTTTGGAAGATCAGAGCTTTGGTCTTTTTTGTGTTGACTGATAGGGCCCACTTCTGACAGTACAGTGAGAGCAGAGGGCTGTACCACGAAGTGAAATTAGCGTGTTAGCGAGGTATGTTGAGCCTAAAGCCAGGGTTTTCAGTACCACAAAGGTGGCTCTCTTTTAACCTGGCTGGATCACCATGGCAACTCATGCTGCAGACATAACCTAGTCGGGACCTGGTTATGTTCAGAGTTTTGGCTTGAAATCGACTATAAAATCGACTATATCGACTATAAAATGCGTCACCCTTTGCAAACCTGGCGTTAGGAATGCTACCGAACGGAGCCATGACTTAAAGTAGTGCAAATTATATATATATATATATATATATATAAATGCAACGTGATGCATACAGTTTGCGCTACTTTAAGACACAGTTCCGTATGTATGTATGTATATATGTATATGTATGTAGATATGTATATATATATATATATATGTATATATGTGTATATATACACATATATATATATTTATATATTTATTTATACACAACCACAAACATATGTTTGTGGTGCTCCCTGGCCATTTGCCCACACTTGCTATGAAAGAAGTCTTCCATAAAATCACAGGTAACATACATTAATAGTTCACTATATTATGAATCAGTATGACGTTTACATTAANTAAAATCACAGGTAACATACATTAATAGTTCACTATATTATGAATCAGTATGACGTTTACATTAATAGTATCAGTGTACAGCTAATAGAATGCCAATAGAAGACCGATTAAAAATTTGATTAGGTCGACAAACTAATAAAATTAATTTCACTTTGATGTGGTCAAAAACAAGTGATTGCTATGCATCCTTCATGGAACAGTGTCAGACCTAAATGCAGTTCTAGACTATAATATTTAGATCTGCTGCATGAAGTTTAAAGTGTCAGAGCTGTAGAATGTGCAGCATCACGCTAGGAATAAACGGTGGCATTGAGATGCATTGAGTGGTGTATTACATAAAACTCATGCATAAACTATCAGCAACTTTCTGCCAGCATTCCTCCCTAGCCTTATTTGTAGCAACGGTGTTGCTTTTAGCAGTTATGATGTGTTTGAAATCTTCATAATGCTGCATGATAACTTTGCTCCTCCTGACTGAAATAAACAGCTCTGATTGGTTCATTTTGTCCAGTAGTAGAGGTAAATGAGGCTGACATGCCCCCTTTATGGGAATGCGCACAGAGCTTGATGAGGAAGGCCTGGGTGGACAAAGACAGTTGATAACCACTGTCGTAGTACCCGTTATCTCTGACTGGTGTTTTAGGCTTTGTGGGGCAGCTAAGTCAAAGAAACCCTGGCTCTCTTGAACGTGCTTTGTGGTACAGTCTTCTGGTCTAGGTTTTTCTGTAGACCTTCTGCTGAGGGAGCTAGAAGCAGCAGTCATCTGCAAAGAGTTGACATTTGATTTTCACGTTTCCAGACCGTGGCCAGTTGGTTGATGTAGATATTGAAAAGTGCTGCTGATAAGCAGCAGCCTCGTCTCACTCCGCGCTCCTGACACATCATTTCTGTTGTTTTGTTTTCAGTCTTAATGGCACACTTGTTATGAGTATATATTGATTTTATTATGACATATCTTTTGCCCCATACCACTTTCCAATACTTTGTAAAAGAGTCCAGTGTGCCAAATTGAGTCAAAGGCTTTTTTGAAGTTAATAAAGCAGGCAAATATTTTGGTTTTGTTTTGTTTTGTTTGATGTGTATCAATGAGGGTGTGTAGGGTGTAGATGTGATCTCAGGTGTGATGTTTAGGCATGAAGCCGATCTGACTTTTTTTTTCACAAGTATGTTTATTGCAGTTTTGTTCTTAATAACAATACACAAAGCACACATAGAACAACTAGAACTTTCCCCACCCCTGTATAAGTGAAAAATAAAGTAAATAATTAAACAAAAAAAAGAAAAAAAACAAACAAAAAGACGTAATAATGAACAGAAATGCAAAACAAAAAAAAAATAAAAAAATAAATAAAAATAAAAAAAAACATTTAAATCATGTACAATTATTCATAGTACCTTCATGTGGCAAATGTCACAGAAAAACAGCAGCAAAAAAAGATCAAGATCAAGTCAAATTAAACAGTCCAATCTAAGTAGTTATAAATTGCAAAAAGGGAGTCCATATCTTGTTAAACTCTTCTACTTTCCCTCTTACTATATATGCCAATTTTTCCATGGCAAGATTACAAGACATTTCTTTAACCCATTGAGTAGAGGAAGGTCTTTGGATATCTTTCAATTTTAATGCAATTACACGTTTGGCCTGTGGGTCAATGACATGATGCCAATGACATCAATGACATATCTGTTTTTGAATGATGTTTTTTTTATTTATTTTAAAAATCTTAAAAAATAAAGGATCATGAGAAAAGGACTTTTAAAAACTTTCTTTGAGGACCTAGTCTAAAATTTCTGATTTTAATAAATTGAGAGATTTTTTTTTTTTNGGGTTAAAGGCTATAAATGTCAATGTGGTGTAACCATAAAAACTTAATACTAAAGAATTAAGCTTGAACAAAAAGGTGAAATTCTTTACAAAATCCCTTTCCAAATAGTGTGGCATAATCTTATATTAGTACTACTTAATACAAAATAAAAATAATGATGCATATTTGATTTAAATATTATAAACATATTGATACTTTTGTCTTGAAAATCAATTTCGTAAGTGTCAAGGTGGTGTAACCAATATTTAAGCAGCCATTTTATTGATAATATACAAGAAGGCCATATGACAGAAAATATCAGAGAGAGGACCCCTGATGACTTTGACTACTGCATGGCAAGGTTATAACTGTCTTAAAAATATCAGATAATTTGACCTTTTTAGGACATGGCCAGGTATGTTCTGGTTTACATGAACCTGATGACAAAATGGTATGACCACAATAAAACAACAAAAATTCATAATAATTGTAAAAATTAGTATTTACTTTAAAAATTATGTTTGAACTCTTCATGCCAAGGCTAGATGCTCACATAGAAGTCCGTGCTAATGCTGTCAAATTGTATTTGAAATTGAAATGTCAACGCTTTTGATGCTAAAGATAGCCCTTAGATAGGAAGCCCTATCTAAGGGCTATTTTTTCGTATATCAGAATTTAATAATGCTGATTAAAGCAGTAATATAACTTACTAGTTTGATACTATGTTTAGGTGTTTAATGTAATCTTATTTGTTAAACAAAATGATGATTTAATTACAATTTCTTTGTATGGCTTTGTATGGCAAAGGTAAACTCATACTTTCCGATCTTAGTTTTTCTAAATGTTTAGCACTGTTCAGATCATATGACTCTTCAATTCATATTTTCATTAATTTCAGTTATAATTTCATTCACAATTTTTGCTTTTTTACAATTACAGCTGCAAAGTTACCGGTACTCTAACTTCGAGTTCAGTTTAATCAAGTCACAGTGTTAAAAGAAATATTACGTAGGCCTAAATCTTGAAATCTAACTGCAGTTTTAGTCATTCCTATTATTTGGTGCCATTTGAGGCCCCATGACTTAAAACTGTATATTTTTGTAAGACTCAGACTAACACAAGTCCAAAAAGCTTTTCTTACATGGTTAACCCCTCCCCCACACACACACACCCCCACCATACAACACAATGATATGTACCTCTGGGTGAAATACATGAACAATAATCACTTTGATTTTAGTGCAACTAAGCTAAACTTCCATGTTCCCAATCATGTTGATTCAACTTCAGTTACCAATACAAGTAATAAAACGCAAACAAATTCTACCTGATTTATGTTTCTCACCAAATGTTATTTTTTGTGATTAATGCAGGTTTAATGTTTAAAATCTTGAAATCTTTGTGTCCCTAAATCAACACACACACACACGCATGCACACACACACACACACACACACACACACACACACACAATTCCTCTAGTCACACGACTTTCAGAAAGTAGCATTTTTGGAGGGAAATCATCTACAAGAAGACAAGTAAGAATCAATATTTAATTTGCCATTTTTCATTTTTTAGAAAGCTTGACTGATGCGGTAAAGCATATTGTAACATGTCCACCCTGTTATGCTTATCTATAGAGGAAATCGATATATATATATTTCTTTTTTTTTTTTTTTNTTTTTTTTTTTTTTTTGTAATTTTGAAAATATGGTTAGTTAACATGTTAAAATTCTTTCTCAGTGGTCATTATATGTTAACAATTCAGTCAATTCATTCAATTTCATTTTTCGTTGACTGCAGAAACAAGACGTCCCAAGATTGATAAGTTTTGAGACATGGTTGTTTGTTATTACTTCTGCCAGTGGATCCATGTACAGTAACTTGAGCCATTTAAGATAACCCTCACCAAATCCAAATCTTTTAAGCGTCTCAAAAAGATGTCCCCCATTCAATCCTATCAAATGCTTTTGCAGCATCTAACGACAGAATTGCATGATCTTTAGAGTTTTGTTTTTCAAACAGTATATTCAAAACTGCGTGTATTATGAAATGCCTGTCTACCAATCACAAATCCATTTTGGTCATCCATAATGAGGTTTTGGATATGCACTTCGATCCTCTTAGCCAAGGCCTTGCAAAGTATTTTAGTATTACATGACATTAAAGATATGGGCCAATAAGATGTCCTTTCTGTGGGAGGTTTTCCCAGTTTTAACACAAGAGAAATTAGGCTGATCTTAAAGATGGAGGTAATGTTCCTTTTTCATATGACTCATTAAACATTTCAAGGAGATGTGGCAGGAGCTTTCACAGTTTCACAGTCATGCATTTCAAACCCGCTGACGGGTTTGGGGTTCAGATTAAGATGTCTCCAGTTTTCAATTAGATTTAGATCAATCATAGTCTTTTTAATAATCTTCTTGGATCGTTGGTGAGTGTTATCTATACCAGTGGAGCAGTCATCTACTGGGTCAAGTACACAATTGAAATCCCCACCGATTATATACTGTCCGGGATAGGATGATATGGAAAGAAAGAAGTTGTGATAAAAAGAATGCACATCTCCATTAGGAGCGTATATACTTATTAAATTAATTGGGGTAGATACAATTGTACTGTTAACAATTATATATCTCCCTGATGGATCTGTGTACTGACTTTTTTTGGGATTGATTTGTGTATAAGTACCATAACTCCCTTGCCATTTGAGGTGAAAGAGGCAGAGAAAACCTGTTCTGGCCATCTTGTCGTGAATCTGTTAATATCATCCATAAAACAAACGTGTTTCCTGTAAGAAAATTATATTTGCTTTTGTTTAATCCTGCCCAGAACCTGCTTAAGTTTTAACAGTTTGTTCAAACCTCTTGTATTCCAGCTACATATCATTACCTCCGTCCTATTAATCATATTACAGTAGCACTATTATTGGAATGTATCTGCCTTTTCTTTGTTCCACCTTCTGAAGGTACTCCTGTGATTGGTGTAGATTTGAAATATACACAAACAAAAAAAGGGGAAAGAAAAAAAAATCCCCCTCCCTTTTAACATAATAACTCATGCATTTCCCCAAACGAAGTGCATGGCCATAACCCCCATAACTATTAACTTTGGTTATGAAAAACATTTGATCCATACAATAAGGAGCAACACAATGTGAGCTTACTGTATATACATCATTCTCTCACGGACTCGCCAAGAAAACTGAAAACAACAGACCATAAGCCTTATTCAAAGTTTAACAAGCATTTAAATATTCAGGTCAGCCAAATACCGACTTATATGTGGATGAAAAAAGAAAAAAAGAAGGAGAATTTCTCTTGATTTGACAGACTCAGTTTTAACTAGTGTTCATTAAATTCTGAGCTGTAGAATGTCTATTGTGCAGTGATGGTTCATCTCAGGTCCCTGACTGAAGTAAAGTATCATTACAGTTAATCTCAGAATGTTACCTTCCTTTTACTTCGGATGAGTAGAGGGGAGTCAGACCCAACAGATCTGTCCTCCTTAGTCTGGTCATGCTTATGTTGGCACGGAGTTTTTTATCCCTCAAATTAAGTCCTCTGCCTCTGAGATGGACTTGAAGATGTGACTCTTGCCGTCATGTGTAACTATCAGGTGGGCAGGGTAGAGCATGCCGTAGTGGATATCCATTGCTTTGAGCTGGTTCTTCAATCTGTCAAAACATTGCTGTTGCTGGCGTGTCTCAACTGATAGATCCGGGAACAGGCTGATTCACTGACTTCCATATCGCACGTCTTTTAGTTTTCTGGCAGTCTCAGCGTCTTTTCTCAGTATTTGTAGTTCAGGAACTTCATTACAATTGTTCTGGGAGGTGAAGGGCGATTTGGATTCATTTGTCCTACCCGATGTGCCCGCTCAATGATAGGGGTGGAAATGAAGGTATCACTCAGAGCCTTGGGGAGCCAGTCTTCCAAAAATGCACATATATCTAATTCTTCTGTTTTCTTCGGGCAGGCCAATCAACCTCAGATTAGAACATCTTCCTCGATCTTTCAGGTCTTGAAATTTCTTATTTAATGCCTTTGTTGTTTCCTCAATTCTTTTATCTTTTTGCTAGAGAGTTGTAACTCCTTCCTCTGCTGTAGATATTCTCTCCTCTGCTTTTTCAATTCTTCTTGAATGTGTCAGTAGGTCCGTTTTAATGCCGTTAACAGCCTCCAGCATGTCAGCAGGCTGTTAGCAAAATCATCCTTCAGTGAGTGTATAGCGGCGAGAATGATGCTGTTTGTAGGCACATCATCACTAGCTTCATTCTGCTCCTTAGCTAGGTTTGCTAGCCAATGCTATGCTATCTAAATCAGTTTGCACAGGCAGCTTCAGCTCTTGATCCTGTTTTATGTTTTTTGGTGGCATAACCTTTACTAGATCTTTCCCTTTTAGTTTTAAACACTTGTGAGTGTGTTTTCGTCATTTTAAAGGATTTTTTCCAGAAATTTAGTGATGAGCCAAAATAGTGTGACTTATCAGCAGCACTTCATAACTGGAAGTCTTCCCAATCTGACTTCTGCTCAGAACGTTGTGTTCAGTTAGAAAGTCTAACAGTCTGGAGTTGATGATGCTGCAGAAAACCTTCCCAGGTTGCTGCTCACACCGATGTCTCTGTAGTTGTTTGGATCGTGTTTATCTCCATTTTTGAATATTGGTGTTATGAGACCTTTGTTCCAGATGTCAGGGAAGAGACCTACACTCAGGATCAGGTTGAATAATTTTAAGATAACATTTTGGAATTTTTTGGTGGGGGATTTAAGCATTTCATTAAGGATGCCATCAGATCCAGCTGATTTTTTTTTGGCTCAAGCACACATAACTTGTCCTGGAGTTCCTGCTCAGTATTTGGGGAGTCCAGCAGGTTTTGATTGTTCTTTATTGCTGCTTCTTGAAAATTAAGTTTTTAGGTGATGTTATTTTGGAAGGAATTTGTTGGAATATATCATGTTTTGAAATGGTTGGTATTGTCATTTCTTTTGAATTTGCCTTGTTAATGTTGTTACAGATTTTCCCAGAATTTATTTGTTTTGCTAGAGTCCTCCTTTAGTGTCAGCTGCTTGTATGTGTACTGTGCTTTTTTTAATTCCGACTGTCCGTTTGTAGGATTTTAGTATTTCACAGTAGAGGAGGGGTAGGTTTTCATTACTAGTCTCTGTGTTTTTGGTTTGCCAATTTCAGAGTTCTTTCCTTATTTGTTGAAATTCTCTGTCAAACTATTTGTTGTCATCAGTTTTTTTGGGTGTATTCCTAATTTGTTTTATTTGTGCTGTTTTTGCTGTTTTGTTTATGATATAGTTGAACTGTTTCACTGCAGTGTTCACGCCTTCTTTACTGTGAGTGAATGTGGTGGTCTGAAAAAGGTCTAGGAGTGTTTGGGTTTCTGCTAATTGCTTTTTGAAAGTTTTCTGCGCTGTTTTGTGTCCATCTGTATTGTTGTGTGATCTGAAATAGCTGGCTGGTCTGTGTGTGTGAAGTGAAGTTATTTTCTGTCCTTTTGATATACACAGTTATTTGGCTGTGATCGGACAGTGGGGTTAGTGGTTTAACTGTGAATGCTCTGAGAGAGAGAGAGAGGCTCTACATCAGTGATAGTATAATCTACTGTACTGTGGCGGAGGTGTGAACAAAAGGTGTATCTACCTACAGAGTCACCTCTTGTTCTACCATTGACAATGTACAGACCGAGGCTTTGACACCGTTCCAGCAGGTCTGTCCCGTTCTTGTTGATCTGTTGGTTGGAGTTTAGTCGGGGTATGGTTGCCATATTTCTTGGGAAGTTTAGGCCAAATATGTGGTTGTTTCCATTGTCTGTGTTGAAGTCTGGTAGTGAGCTAGTTCTAGCGCTCAGATCTCCACAGATAAGGATCTTTCCCTGGGACTGGAAGCAGCTGATCTGGTTTTGTAGTTGGGAAAATGTATCTTCTGTCTTCTATAAACTGCACACAGGAAAATGTCCTGGTTAGTTTCAACAATGTCTTTCTTAGCATATGTGTGAGTGTTCTGATTTAATGTGTGTGATGAATGGGGGATAAGGCTGCTTTGTACCAAATTATGATTAAGCTTTCCCTCCTTTAATAGATGGGTTCTTCAGCGAAGAGAGGAATATTTCTTTGTAGTCTAAGGGACAGTGAGTGATAGGCTCTGATTTTAACCATGGTTCTTGAAGGGTTAGTATGTTTTTTTGTTTTTTTTTTTGTTTTGTTTTGTTTTGTTTTGTTTTCTTTGAATTCAGATGTTGTGGTTTTGTAAGCAGAGAGAGGAGTTTATTCCCTGTTCTTCTCTCTTTCTCTCTCTCTCTCTCTCTCTCTCTCTCTCTCTCTCTCTGTGTGTGTGTGTGTGTGTGTGTGTGTGTGTGTGTGTGTCATGGTAGAGACTAGAACTGTTTTTGGAGACTAAGGAGGTGAAAAGTGAAGGGAGAAAGCAGAAATTTTAGTGATTGTGCTATAGCAGCATTTGGCCCAAGAAAGAAAGATGAAAATTTTGAGATGGAATGGACAAAAACAAAGAAATGTGGAGGAGACACCATAAAATTTACAAAAATGACAAAAAAAAAAAAAAAAAAAAAACTGAAAATGATAGTTAAATTTACTTACTATTAGGGTTGAGCCAAGTACTCGGATGAAACGAATATGCATTTCAGATAATGGACTTTTTACGAGCATGACTACCATCCAAGTAAAATGTCAGTACCCGTGCTCGTGTTGAAGAAAACTCCTCATTGTGTAGCTGTCCACGTCGTTCTGTGATGGGCCAGCCACACACACGCACACAGAGCATTAACCTCTGTAGTGTGTATTCACACTGCAGGTGTGTGTGTGTGTGTGTGTTTGTGTGTGTGTGTGTGTGTGTGTGTTTGTGTGTGTGTGTGTGTGTGTGTGTTTTATGAATAGCTACCACGACATGTAAATAAGGAAATAATGCTTCTTTCAAGGATGCTGACTAAATAATGAAACTTAGAGCCAGACGTCAGATGGCAGACAACAATGGTAGACACAAGACAGTTGTCCATCTTGACCCATGGATATCAACATCCGGTTTGTCTTTGCAACAGCAGTAAGCAGAAACAGTTGAAAAATTTGAACTTTTGATGGCACGTTCCATCTGGCTGCGCAGTGTGCCGCTCTCACCACCAGCGGTGGTGAGTTTTCTGTCGTCCTCTCATTGAAAAGAATGGAACATCTGGTTTTCCATCTACCGCACACTGTACACGTGAATCCAGCAGTTTGTTTTTTTTTTTTAATCTTTATTACAGTTTTTCCTCCATTGTATACACACAAAACACAGAACTATGCACACAAGTCTACAAACTGGAAGCTCATGTATCAACAATAAGACGACAGACTGGTCAACTCTAAGCATAATTTCATTGTTTTCACTCAAATGGAAATTATAAATCACATTTTTGCAAAACTCTAAACACAACTCACATAATTTAGTGCTTTGTTTGACTGGAAAACACTGGCCTTCAAAATGCCACACCCCAATTACCAATTAGTTTCACTCACTTCTCACCTGTTCAAACATTTCAATTATGTGTCAGAGCATAAAGAGCCTCAGCTGACCTCAGCTGTGTGGGGGGAAAAAAATGGAGAACAGAGAGGAAGAGGAGGAGGACTGATTTATATGTAGATCTGTTTCACCACATTTTATGTTTTTATTTTTTGTGGGCGTAGGAAAAACTTTTTTTAATGTTTTTTTTATTTTTTGCAGTCAGTTCAGTCAGCTGAACATTTTACAGTATTACAGTAACAAATAAATATTTGCTTTGTTACTTTTTTGCATTTGTTACTGATTTCATCATTAGTCTAAAGATGTTCTTACTATAAAGTTTTTCATTTTACTTATCAGTGCAATTACTGTTAGTTTTGCCAAAATATGTAACGTGTATCTCAGAACTCTGTAACAACGCTACAGCATAACTATAAGTTTACATACGACTCTGGAAGTTGCTGTGAGTTTAACCCAGTTGGAGCTCATTGAACAGACAAATGTGCATTATATCCTATTCTGATATTATATTTACTGTATATGATATAGTCACAGTATTGTATTACAACATGGCAACAGTCTTAATACTGTAACATACAATTTCAACCTATTTTGGGACAAAAACTCTAAACTTTATTAAAGGAGAAAAAGGAAACAATTTCTACACTATTTTATACATGTGAATATGTATCATGGCCTGATGAAGCCAAAACATATATAAACAGTAATTTGAAGGTAGTGTTTTAAATTTATCACAGCAGAGTTCAATTGCTGCTCTGTCAGAGATACTCATATGATAGCTGTGTGTGCTGTTTTGGTGGAAACAATCAGTTTTGAGAAGAGAGAACATGGTTTTGAGTGCACTGTTTCATTTTGCAGGAGATTTGTGGAGTTTTAACCAAATGGTTAACTGTCACAGGAGTTTTGATGAAGATCCTCAGTCATCCAGGCGGTAGATAAGTTGTAAAAAATTCAGTCAGGTCAACTGGATTCAAGTTTTTAATTTTGAAATGTTTCACCATCTATCCAAATGGCTTCGTCAGTCAGAAATGAAAGCACAGAAGGAGGTTAAACCTCCAGTAACTACAGTAACTATGGTGTCCAAAAACAATTAACCTTCAATTCAAATCAAACAGATATTATTCAAATCTCTTTGAATAATGCGTGATGTGAATTGCATCATTCAAATTTAAAAAAAATGAATAAATCTCAAACAACAAATTTTAACTTCAAACTTTCAATGGTCCCCTGCTTGGATGCAGGACCTGTCCCCAAATTTCTTAGGAAGGGAAGACAGCAGCACTATAGGTGGTGGTAGATTGTATCTGAGACTCCATTTCTGTT
>VXCM01006705.1:0-25599 GCA_014773175.1 Lucifuga dentata | reverse complement strand
AAAAAAAAAAAAAAAAACCTGAATACATAGCTTGTTGGCAATGATGGATTACCTATCCCAAGAACATTTCAAGTATCAAGTTGATTTTAATAGCGTATCAGAATGAACTGAAACCAATGGCAGTCTGGAAGATAGGGAAAAAAAAAAAAAAAAAANAAAAAAAAAAAAAAAAAACAATAAATCACTGTTTCAGTAGCTTGCTTTGGGAAATGGTTGTCAATAACTTTACGTGTATGAAAATTGAATATATTAGGTTCAAACATGCAAAATGGCCGATATGGTCCTTTCAAACCAACTTCAGCGTAGATCCAACAAGACTTCAGATAAATGTCCAGATTCACAGGATGAACCATCAACTTCCTGACTACCGAAGATCCAATCATAGGAGCCAAATAATGCAGACATATCTGAAAAACAAACAACGATGTACAGTATATAATAAAGTTTTTAGGGAGTTTTTCCTCGTCTTCTTAGAGCTTGGGCTGGGTCGGGAACCTCTAATGTGTGGGTTTGTAAAGCCGTTAGAGACTTTGTATGTGATACTGGGCTATACAAATAAAACTGACTTGGAATGATGCCAACTAAACCCCTTCATTCATAGTTATGAAACCCTAATTTGTACCTCATCAGCACCAACTCTCAGACAACCAGGGCTCAGCAGCTGTTTTTCACTTGTTGGCTGATGTGAACATTTGAAAGGCGAAGCAATGAGAATCCTGCTCATCTCTACCTTTCCTCTCACATGACACGATGCACCATCAGTTTACACAAAGCCTGGGGACTGGGTGGCGAAACATTTAAATTAATCAGCCTTTATCTTGTGCAGCTCATTAGATTGTCCTCAGAGCAAAACTCAGACTGGTTGAACTGTAAAAACTGTCTAATCTGACACAGGAAACCAGATCCTCCTCTTCCCTCTCTTCTTTCTTCCTGCTGGTTTCTGTGCCTGCAGATATTATTGATTGTTTATTCGTTTATTGTAAACTGTTTAGCGTCATTCTTCCTCACGCCACATGAAAAAGCAATTCCACGCCAGGGCGAACGTGAAGACACTTGTTTAATCCCAACACATAGTTCTGAGTTCAGTGTTTTGATATCAGTGGTGCATGTTACATCCTAATTCTTGTTAATTATCTGATGCCTGCAATTAAAAATTCATGTCTGGGAACACGGCTGGTGCCAGGATAAAATATCGCGGTAACGAACGGGATCTCTGGCTTGGCTTCACATCCGACGGACACAGCTGGCCTGCACACACGAGCAGGAGGAGGGAGGGATCTAGTCCTCGTGGCCGCACAAATGACTCTTGTTGGATATCTGGGGCTCCTATATGGAGGGGGGACAGGCTCTGTGACCAGCTACTCTTGAGGAGGTCCAACTCCAAACGGTGAAAATAGGCAATGACATCATGAGAACATTGCTGCCTGCACCCCATAAAAACAAACAAACAAAAAACCCATAGAAGATCATGGAAATCAGATCAGATTAGCTCAGAGCTCACACCTCTACCAAGGACCAACAGCCCTCTGATTCTGCTTTTTTTTTTTTTGGCCAAAAGAAATCCAGACTTTAACTATCAATACCTTGAAATAAGATGAGTAAAAACCATTTATCATGCGACTTCATGTGGACATCATCTTCTTGTTTAACTTATTCTTGCCATAAATGTGACCCCTGCCCCAGCATATATTTTAATTAATCAGATCTGGATCAATATCTCGATCTGCATGGGCTAAATTTCACCTGTTGATCGTCAATCACATGCCTAAATTTTTGCATTAAGACTGGTGTCTTTTAATTTGAGTTGTAAACAAAAATACGCACAAATGCCCCATGTTTAATGTTTAATAAAGGGGAAACAAAATCCTGCATCGGGATTCTCTTCCCATATTTTCCATCTATCCCAAAATCCCACCCTTCTACATTTGAGATATCCTGCTCTCTAGCGATAGGAGTTTTTCACCTGACAGAGCAGTATTAGAAATCGGCGTCATTACGTGTAATTCAGGCCGCATACACGCTCTTTGCCTCATGCAGAACTGTGAAGGAGATGCGTGGGGCAACGACAACAATAAACTCTTTTGTTTTTGTAGCTCCCTCATCCCTCGCTGTTCCTTCGTAATTACTCAGTATCTATTTGTAGCCTAAAATTTGAATTTTGCATAATAGAGATGGGAGGAAAAACAAAGCAAGTCTTTATCTGACATTTTTGCTTGCGATTATTATTTGAAGTGTCAAACCGGCCAACATTTGCACTTTTTTCTCACGCAGCTTCTTAAGTTTTTGTCAAACAGAAGTTTGGATGTGGCTTAATGAGACTTGAAAACAAACTTTATCCTGTTAATATAATACCAGTGGTTTTGCATGTTTGAACTCAATAAATACTACTCACATACACGTCATGTTACTGCCAAGCTTTTTCCAAAGCACATAAACCAGATCAAATGTTCAGGTGGCACACACATGTTAAAATGTAGTGTTTTGCCTGCTAATATGCATGTCCGAATGGAGAAGGGCACGGTCGTTTTGATTTCTTGGGTAAAAGCAGTCCTATGTTTTGTCAGAGCCACACAGTTTTTTTTTTTTTTTTTTNTTTTTTTTTTTTTTTTTTTATGTAGCTCCGTGTTGGATTGGTAGCAGGACAGAAGTTCCTCCTGCAGGTAAATCTGTTTGACTGTTTCTGCTCCAAACAAGCCAACTAAAACATTGTATGTCTGAGGGTCACACAGCTTCTTTCTCTTCTCTTCTCTTCTCTTTGCGGTTCATAAATCCATGGCAGCAAAAACACAGGGTTTAGTTTTTTTTTATGCTGTGGAATCCATAAGCTGGAATGTATTGCAGCTACACACCAACAGCCGTCTCTTCAGCCCAAAGGCTGATGTAGCAGTGCTGTCCTCTCTTACTTTTCTCTCTCTCTGCTCATCTCTGCACCATTTCCTCCTCCTTATACTCTGGTTCAAACTGACACAGTACAACAGGATTTGTCGGAAAGTGTATCTTCTCATCTGAACTCCTGATCATAGTATTCACTGTCCCGTCATTCTCTTGAGCAACTTTAACTACGTTTTACACGGTTTCTTCTTCCTCAAAGACGTTGTGTACTGACTGGCCCTGTGTTTACATGCCTGTCTTCCTCCGTCATCCAAACACAGAGTACTTCTTATTTCGGTGTAGAGGAGGGGCGTGATTAATGTTGTCACGTAAAATAGACTCAGAAGTTAGCCAAAATGATTTTTGTTACCTCTTTGGCACAATCAACCATCGAGCTCATAATATCTTTTTTACGATATCCATGTTGGATAATTGTTTGTCTTCTGTGTTCAGGGTCCCAGAACCATGCATTGTCTTTCTGCAGCTGAATTTTAAAGCTCTGTTGTTGGTTCTTTGCCAGAATGCACCACAAGTGAGACTTCTCAGACCACCCTGCACCTTTACCTGCAATAAAATGCTAAAATTAAGTAACTTCAACAAAAAACAATAGCAGCATTTGGTTGGCTGTGATGGATTAACTATTTCAAGTTCGTTTCAAGTTTATACAAGTTTATTTTTTATAGTGTAGTAGAATGAACTGAAACCAATGTCTGTCTGGAAGGTCAAAAAAAAAAAAAAAAAAAAAAAACAGTGAAAATGTACTGTCCGGCAGCATGGTTTGGAAGATGACTGGCAGTAAAGAAATGTGTATGTGGGTAGTACTTATTGGGCTCAAACCACTGGAATGGTCCTTTAAGACCTATGCTGCACGTGATCACCAGCCTGTTCTTTCGTCATTTTCATCTTACATCTCCATCTCTCCTTGCATTTATTACAGCAGGACAAGTTACACCTTTATTAATTATTTAAGTAGTATTTAATTATTTAAGTGTTTGTTGACCTCAGCAGACTCCCAGCACGACTCCACCCAAACTCCACCTAAAGGAGTCAGAATAACTAAAAACACCTGTAAGGGAGAGCAAGCGTTCACATTTAAAGTACAGCATGCAGGATGAAGAATTTCATCTTTCAGAAATTAGAGATCCTAAAGGACCATACCGGCCATTTTGCATGTCTGAGCCTAATATATTCAATTTTCATACGTTACGTTACTGACAACCATTTCCCAAAGGATAAAACCGTATTTCAGCTTTCCTGATATTTTGTAAAACCTCTTAATTTTTCAAAAATCTAATATTCAAGCGATACACCCACCTTAAAAATTATTGTTTTGCCTGCTAATAGTTACACAGACTTATGAAGTCATGATCATTTAAATTTTTCGATAAATGCAGGTCTTCTTTTGGGACTATATTCCCCGGTGGAGACATACATTCACTTTGTGCTTTTTATTGCACTTAAACGATAAAATTACATAACTTCAAACAAAAAGCCTTGAATACATGTCTTGTTCAAACATTTCAAATATCAACAAGTTGATTTTAATAGCGTACCAGAATGAACTGAAACCAGTGGTGGTCTGGAAGGTAGGAAAAACATTTTTAATTCACTGTTCCAGTAGTATGCTTTGGGAAATGATTGTCAGTAACGCTACATGTATGAAAATTGATTATATTAGGCTCAAACATGCAAAATGGTCCTTTAATGCTTCGTCATGAGGACCACATAAGCATAGTTCATAACACACACACACAACAGAGGCAACAACTTGACTGACAAAACACTCTCCCCTCCTTTTTCCACCCAACGACAATCCCACTTTACACACATCCTTAAATAATGCAAACCCCCTGCACACACACATATGCACCCGCACGCACACACACACACTCCTTCCCATCACCCCTGTTGCCTCACAGGGCCTCGCTTTGAGTGGCCACCAAAACAATGGCTGCTTTCAGACACAATTTTCTCTCCAGCAACAAAAGGGGAAACTCGACACACAGAGCGCCGCCGCCGCCGCCTTACGTTTCTCAGCGCAATAACGGCCGAGCCGTTTGAAAGATGTCCTTTTCTCACCGTGAGGCTTTCAGAGACATCGGACACCTGACACGCCTTTTCGCTTCGTTTTAAGACGATGTAAGTTTCAGGGACCACGGGACCAGTTCCACACCTCACAGGCGGCAGGCTGAGGGGGGATCACCTGCTTGTGGGGCAAGAAGGGAGCGTGGGTGGAGAAGTGGGGGGCAGCCGCCAAAACANGGGATCACCTGCTTGTGGGGCAAGAAGGGAGCGTGGGTGGAGAAGTGGGGGGCAGCCGCCAAAACAAAGAGAAGTTCTGCCTGAGCTTGTCAGCAAGTGAACCCTGACAGTCCCACTATAATTAATTCAACGTTTGACCAAACCGGTTTGGGCCTCTCAGACAACTTCATTCCCACTCATTTAAAAGGAGCGAGCAGGACAGGTTTCCATGACAACAGTCCAGCAGGGTGGTGGGAGAGAGGAGGTGTGGGAAAGAAACCGTTTGCACAGAAAAAAAAATCTCACGCTTGTTTAGACTCGCTCCTAAAACGTGAAACGTGAAAACAGCTCAGAATCGCCCAGCAGAAGATTTCAGCTCTGCAGCATCTACAGAGATCTGCAGCCTTCTGTCCATACACATTATGATTATGTTTATTAGTGATTAATATACTCATTGCTTTTTCTGTAACGATTAGAATTTCCTGTCAAAATGATCAGATCCTGAATGGTATCTTTCAGGTGCTCCCTTACTCTGACCAACAGTCGAAAAATATGAAACATAAAGCAAAAGAAATCTCACATTTTAGAAGCTGTTAGCAGGAAATGTTTAGCATCATTACTTGAAAACAACTTATCAATTATCAGTTTTTTCAATGAGTAATTTTGTGTCATTTGACAAGTTGATAATTGAATTATTTCAGTCCTTTAGAGTGTTTCTAGCAGATCTATCTTAAGGTGAGGCCAAACTGTGATTTTCAAGGCGGATTTGGTAACGACTAGAGATCGGCTGGAGTCCAGGGAGTCCGGGGCTGTTGAAGGCGGTCATGCTGCCGAGTTGTAGCTGCAATCGGTATGTTTTTTNTTTTTTTTTTTTTTTTTTTTTTTTAATTGTTGCCTGATCCTGCTTTGTGTGCAGCGTCTAGAGTTTTGGGATATGCTCCTCCGTCCCTCAACACATCCGTCAGCTAGACTCTATTTCCACCTTCAAATCACATATCAAAACCTGTTTAAATTGGCCAACTCACTGTGATTCAGTGTTCTTTTTGCTTTTAATGTTTTTATGTTTTAACTTTTCTGTATGATGTTGCCATTTGGCAAATTTGTGATGTACCGTATATACTCGAGTATAAGCTGAGTTTTTATTACCAAATTTCACAAAGCAAATCGGGGGGTCAGCTTATACACAAGAAATTCAAATTTGATCCCAGAGAAGGAAATTTCCAAGTGTGGAAATATTACCTATCACCACTACCTATGGAAAATAGTTTGAGTCATACCTTAGAATGATGTATTTCCTGACTAAACATCTTATCCTGCACATTTTACGGCAGCCAGCAAGCGCTGTTGTGATTGGTCAAAGACAATAGAATGGGCCAATCAGAGACAACCTTATAAAAGTGCTGTTTCATACACAGTATGGTACCGTTGTTTGATCATCTCATTCAACATCATGTTTTGTGCTTTATTAGCAGAAGTTTGAGATAAGATACAACACAGAATGGAAACGACATGGACTCAGAAGAGGAAAAGAGCATCGTATGAAGCTGGTTTCAAGTCACGTTACACAGAGCAGGACTGGAATGAANGAAGAGGAAAAGAGCATCGTATGAAGCTGGTTTCAAGTCACGTTACACAGAGCAGGACTGGAATGAACTGTTTTGGCAATTCAGACAAGAAAGAGGATTCCAGAAAAGTTCATGTCAGCTAATGTCAGTTACAGTAATCAGCTGTTTACTGGTACCGGTGTGTGGATTATTTTCAGAAAATCAGAGGAAGACTATGACAATACCCAGAAAAACAGGTAAGTTACTAAACAAATAAACTGATGGAACAACATCAGGGGGTCGGCTTATATATGGGATTGGCTTATACTCGAGTATATATGGTAAGGTGTTCTTGAGTGTCCTGAAAGGCGCCCATAAATAAAATGTAGTATTATTATTATTATTTTTTTTTTTTCTGTGTGAGAGAGTGACAGATCCAAATCTGTCTGAAGCTGATCTGAGTCGGCTACATCACGATTCAATCAAACATGTTTGAATTTATCAGGCCAAATCTTTTGACAGATGACAAGTATACGCGGGTGAAAGACTTGAATCTCAGCGGTAATTTTCAACAGCCAATGAAAATGTCAGCTGACGACACAGCAGAGGAAGGAAGAAGAGAAAGAGGACGTTAACGTTGACATGACATGCGTATTAAACATATTCCAAACAGCTCATGCTGCCTAACTCCCATCTCCACCCACGGCTTGCACCACTTTCTACATTTCTTTTTTACTTCTTTCAGAGCAAATCACCATGCAGACAACAACAGTGGTGAGCTCTTGGCCTCCATGTTTGGCTTGGTGTTCCAGTATCATGGGAAAAGTCCCATGAGTGTGGTTCTCAATCTATAGATTTGTTTTCCTCCAAGACGGCTGTTGTTATGTGTATGCACACAAGAGACTGAACAATCATATTGTGTCGCCCAAGATTCAGTCATTAATTGTGCGCTGCCAGTCTTTCTGTAATCATGAAAAAAATTCACGTAGTTAGGCTCCACCTTCAACATTAGTGTGTGTTCAGATGTTTGCAGCCCAGACCAGACGGAAAAGAAGGACCAGAAGGAAAAGCCTCAAACACTGTTAACTTCCATTTTTCTAAGGACATTGTGGTGCATGCACACACACACTACAGAACTCAGGGCAGACAAGGTGCACGAATTTACAAAATCTCTCACCTGGGAGGAGCTGATGAACAAGTTGATGTTCGAAGCCTCGCGCAAGAAGTGAAAACATGCAAAACCTCAAGCAGCAGTTGATCAACACAAGAAGTTACAGTGATTTTGCCAAACAAGGAGGAGCCATATTGTGCGTAAAAAAAGAAAAAGAGGCAGAAAGTCAGAATGTGAAGGAGTTGTGTTGTTGTCAGCACCTCAGGCCCTGATTGGCTGTTTGCTCATTGCTGTTCTTGCTCAAACTAGAAGCTAGAAGAGCATCTCATATTTTAAACAATCAGGTCTGGGATGCTTCAAGACTTGGTCAGGATATGTCTCTAATAAAAATCAATGAAAGACTGCAGTCTAATCTTGTAATCTGGTAATTTTGCCAGCTTCACCTGAAACATAACCTGCTCCCACCATGGGATAAGCAACTTCAACAACACTTATTACTTGCAAAACTCCTTAAAGGATCATACCATCCATTTTGCATGTTTGAACCTATATATTCAGTTTTCATAATGCTCAATCAAAATGCTTCCTAGTGGTGCATTCAAGTGCTGTAGTGAAGAACTGACAACAGGTAGCATTTTCAGATCACTCTGCGCTTTTTATTGCACTTAAATGCTAAAATTACATAACTTCTAAAAAAAANCATTTTCAGATCACTCTGCGCTTTTTATTGCACTTAAATGCTAAAATTACATAACTTCTAAAAAAAACAAAACCTGAATATACATCTTGTTTGTGATGATGGATTATCTATCCCAAGAATGTTTCAAGTATCAACAAGTTGATTTTAATAGCGTACCAGAATGTACTGAAACCAATGGCGGTCTGGAAAGTAGGGAAAAACTTTTTTTAACTCACCGTTCCAGTAGTATGTTTTGGGAAATGATTGTCAGTAATGTTACGTGTATGAAAATTGAATATATTAGGCTCAATCATGCAAAATGGCTGGTATGGTCCTTTAAAAATCCAATAGACAAACTGAAAATGGCACAGGGGTCAAACTAAAACTCAAACCAACATTGTGATTCTGTTCTTCAACTTTTCATGAAAAGATGACATTGTGAAAACATACGGTTTTAGCCTCACAGCAACGATGACCTTATTTAGATAAGATGAGTTGAAGACAAAACTCTACTTGCCTTGATCACATTGTTGGGAATGTGAATGAAATGTGAGCAGCTCAAGTGGTTCCAACTATCAGATGCGTGATTGGCTTTAGGGCAATTCCACCGAACAGGGTAAACAGGTTATGGACTCATGCAGCAGTGGGTGCGTCACAACCATGTCTAACTTCCACACACAGATTCTTGTGGAAGAGAGAACAATCTAGTCTTAATGTATGTTCTACGTACTGTATGAGACTTAGAGCCATGGTATTGATTTTAACATGCAGCCTGTTACGTGAAACCTGAAAACAACTTGCCCAGAAGGCAGGAAATCTTTTCCACAGCCCACATGTGGTGAATTTTTAAAGGACCATACCGGCAACTGTACGTTTGAGTCCGTATATATATAGATATAGATATATATATCTATATCTATATAGATATAGATATATATATATATACACACAACCCGTGTACACTTTACGTTACTGACAAATGATTTCCAAAACACAAAACCTTTAGTTTTTCTGTTATATTTTTGTATCCCCTAATCCTTCAAAATCAAATGTTCAAGTGATACACCCACCTTAAAATTCAGTGTTTCACTTTCTAATACTTATACATGATTGTAAAAGAGACTGTTGCAATTTCTCTGTAAAAGCCGTCTTCTCCTGGGACTATATTTCCTGGCAGAAAAATACATTGTCTTCTGTGCAGAGGTTAATAAAGTTACTTCAACAATAAACCTAATAGATATCTTGTTGACTGTGCTGGATTACGTATCTCACGCACATTTCAAGTCTCTACAAGTTGATTTTAATAGCGTACTGGAATTAACTGACAGCAATGGCAGTCTGGAAAGTAGGGAAAAAAAATCTAAAATTTACCACTCAAGTAGTATATTTTGGGAAGGTTGTCAGTACGTAACATGTATGTGGATTGTATATATTGAGCTCAAACATGCACGACCGCTGGTATGTTCCTTTAAGACAAGCACAGACTCCGAAAACATTCTGATTCCTTGTCTGACAGCAATCCAGAAACCTAACTACCAACAGCTGCGAACCCCAGCACATAATCCATTCAACAAAGCACGCTTCTTTCCCAAAATATGGAAAGGTAATTAAGGTCGTGGAGTTCTTCAGCAGGAGTGAAGCTGAACAGATTTACAGCCTCAGATGTTGAGGAAAAGTTGACCGGTGGAAGTACCTGTGGGAGTCGAGATATGAGGACTGTCTGGGGGAGAAACCTGAAATGTTGGCTGAGCTGTGACACCGACCTACATACACATCTGTACCATAAACCAACAACTCCAGCTTCAGTCAATAATCGTGCAGAGGAGAGAATGTATGTTGATGCAAATGTGTTTGTGGGTTAAAAGTGGACTAATGTGTGGATTTACCAATATATCGACCTTTCATTTAAATTTCAAAATGTCCATCAATGATAAAAGGTTCTCTCTGGATCAAGTTACAACATAAACAAATCCTAGTTTTTTCAATTTCTCTGCACTTTTTCTTTTTAATTGATTTCATTTCATTATTTAATCTATTTTATTTTTTAAATAAATTTAACAATCTTTTCTAAAGTAGTTATATGTCCCAGTTAAATGTGGTGCCGAGTTTGGATTTCAATGGAGAGTTTTAATGTGTTTGAGAGGCTTTTACACCATTACAGGAAATAAATCTTGTTGGAAATGCTGAACAGTTACAGTTATTTGATACTTGGCAGTAAATATTGGCTCCTGAGAAATACAGAAATCATAACCAGCCTTCTAGAGTCAATATCAGTGCATAATAATACAGTTTGGGACAAAGCCCACCAGTTCTCTCTAGTTGCTCTTTCAGTTCTGAGGATTGATATCCTGCACTCACACAGCTTAAAGTCACAAGAGTTTATTCACTTTAAGCTGTTTCTGTATCTATTTTTTGCATCAAATTATTTCCCACAAACCAGTAGCGCTTAAACCAATGATCAACAATATTCAAAGTTCCAAATGTTGAGTAAGTCTTGAGTTTGCAGACCAATCTTGAGGTTGTAGTCAAAGTTTGAGTTCTACATTTTCATCATCTGATCAGCTTTTGGGGTTTTCTGAAATAGCCTTTATGTTGCTATAACTTATGCCAAAGCTATGATATTTAATACTGCAAAGCAATTTACCCGCAAAAATCTCTGAGGGGGAAAAAAATAAGAAGTGGTTCCTCACTGAAGCTCATGTTGTGTTCAACACATAAATCACTTCCACAAGCGCCACATCACCATCCGCGTTTAATGAAACTAATTTAGAAAAAGGGATGGAAATATGATTATTTTCACAAAATACCCATTGATCCAACACTCCGATGACTGATTTAGAAGCCAATCACACTTCCAGCCTTCAGGTGGGAAAAACAAAAGTTGGAAAGAAAACGCTTTTCATCACGACAGAAAAGTGGTTGGAGTTGCAGGTTTTACTTACGTTGTTTTGGCGCTGATTTTGCGGGAGAACCGGGTGAAGCGGTGCTTAGGGCAGAAAGTGTCCGGGTCCTGAGCGCTGTGAGCGGACTGCTGGACGGACTCAGTGACCTGATCTGATCCAACAAAGCAGCAGAGAGTTTGCAGACTGAATGACAGACAGACAGGCAGCAAGCAGGCGGATCCATGCGCTCCCCACCATGTGGCAGATATGGGAATTAACGAGTTCAAAACCCGCCTTTAACTCCTTAATCCCCGCAACTCTGCGTCTAATCATGCAACGAGAGGGATTAAAACACGCTGACCTGCTGCTTCTGACACACAAAGTCTCTCAGTTACAGATGGGAGATTATGCAAAGTGTTAGTACCATTGTATTTTTTTAATGCACTCTTTGCCCTGAAGGACAGGCCCGGCCCTAGCATTGTGGGGGCCTTAAACAGATTTTTAAAGTACCCCCCCCTTCAGACACTAGGGGTGGCCATATAATCTTGATATATTATGATAACGCAAGGTATTTTTCTGGTGATATTTATGACACTATATATAAAAAAAAGTAACACATAATGTAACACCCTAATGTAACAATGTTTTATTTTTGATTGCAGACTGCAAAAACGTAAAAAAAAAAACATGAGTGATGTGTGTGTGTGTGTGTCAGCACAGTAGAGTATTTCCCTTCAAAGTAGAAATAACAAAATCCTGTAATATTTCAGTTTGTAAATAATTATTCACATAACGTCACCCGCTAGTCTTCAGTAGTGTATGAAACATGAATGGTATCACCAAATGAAATTACCTCAGATTTTAAATGCACATTTAATCAGCAATCCAAAACAACCCCAAAATAAAAGCATTTAGAAAAAATTATTGTTAAAAATAAAGCTACCTTGATTTTTTTTTTTTTTTTTTTTTTGTACAGTTGTAAATAGACTCCAATCCAGGGAGTTACAATGTTTAAAACATGTCATAACTTAGAGCTACAAATAAGTTAACACACACACACACACACACACACACACACACACACACTGTAGGACAACTCAGGTTGGACTACATGCCCATGGCATGTAGCGGCTAAGCTAACACTGTTCATAAGCAGAGCCGTCTTAGAAAAATATGTCATTCTTATTGTTAGGGTGTTGTATCTTGGGTTGAGCTTTATAAAAAGTAGCTTAAAGTGTCTTTTTCCACTGTTTGAACTGGTGGCATATCTTTAGCAAGACAAAAAAAAAAAAAAAAAAANGTTTTTTTTTTTTTTTGCTATCACAGGGAGTACAACTAGCTAACACGCCAGCGATGCTTGACTGAGTCAGCGTCACTTCCCTGCTTTGTTTTTCTTTTGTTGCAGATCAGATGCTTAGACCTCCTTCTCATGGGACTTGTGACATTCTTGGTATTCACCCGTGAGTTTCTGCTTCAGGTGGAGAAACAGATGTGTTTGCAGTTCAACCTATGGCTGTTAGTCATTTAGATTCACAGCTAACTGGCTAACAGCCACAGGTAGAACTTCAACCTTTGGCTGTTAGCCAATTAGCTTCATAGCTGATTCCAAATAACAGGTAGCTCCGTATTTAGGAACTAATTTGTCAGGCACTGACAGGCTACTTGGCATGCTTGTTTAGCTTCTTTTTGTTATATTTGTTGTGTTATGTGTTATGCTGTGTTTGTTGTGTTGTTTTTTGTGTGTGTTATGAAAATGCTTCAACACTTTATCACGCCACAATATTGTAAATATTGCAAACTTTTGTTGCCTAAAAAATTATCCCAATTATACCAATTTTTGTGACATGAATCTCATTCACAGATCAAAGACTTGTCAGGTTTACTGAATGAACTTAATCAACATCACAAAGTTCTTTTCATCGTATTAATCACTACCTGCTGAAGTAAACCTTGATCTGAGACGTGATTAGACAGATAACAGCTTTTGATTGCTTACATCATTCATTCGTTTGCCCTTACATTCTGCATACTAATAATTAGTATAAATATGCACTAAGCTTTGCAGACACTAAATAAAATTATGTCAAGTATGAAATGAAAATTGCTAAATTAGATAATAGAGATATGAATCTCAAGTGAAAACAGAAAAGAAAAAATAAATCCAGAAGATCCTGATGCTCCATCAGGTCATAATGAAATGAGGAGTCATATTTTGTTGACTAATTCTACATTGTAAATGATTATAATTTTCAGAAATTATCAACATTGTTTACTAATATACAATTTTGGTGTAACGTAATTCTGCCAGGTAACGATCAATCAGAATCATCCTTTAAAAGAAGAATTTCAGACAAAGGCTAAACTTGGCCAAAACAAAAAGAACATATATATATATATATATATATAATTTTCTTCTGCTATTTTTAAAGTTGTATAAGTGATGAATTTTAAATGCTGTATGTACAGATTTATATGTATTTAATGGCTGTTTTAATTACATGAACTATATATTTTATTCTATTTTGAATCATGATCCTTTTCGTAGTTGCTCTGTTGCCGTCCCACAATTTGGCAATTTGTCTTGCCTTATCGCTTCTATTGTTTCTGTATGTGTTATGTATTTATTATATGTTATGTGTTTTGTGATGTGTTCTTATTTGAATGGCTGCTGTAGAACAAGTTTCCCTATAAGAGATAATAAAGTGAAGTAACAGAATGTGTCTGCGGGTTGTATATATAATTGTCTGAAACACTCAAAATCACTGGTATGCTCCTTTAAAAAAAGAAGTAAAGAGGCTTGCTGTAGTGTAAATGTAGCCTAAATGAGCTGACCTGTGGTTCATCTGTCACACTTTCGTGCCCAGTGAGAAAATAAATCCAGGCTGTCGCGTTGAGGTCGGTGAGGTCAGCCATTAATCCTGACCATCATCATGTGTCAGAAAGAAGCTCAGGGATCGTCTCAGAAATGTTTCTTCACTCGCTGGCTTTGTTTTGATGACTCACTCAGGCGCTCGTCTCGTCTCAGAGCGTCTGAGTGTCGTCATGTCACAGGCTGCAGGATAAATAACAGCATTTAGGAGCTGTGAATGCAGCTCAAACTGCCTCACGCGATGCCCTGATGTGCTGTATGTGCTGTACCAAGCCTCAGACTGACCCTGACCTCACTGACACACACACACACACACAAGTCAGTCAATACTGAATGGTGCCAACGACTGAACACAACACCAGCCTGAAGCGGGAGGAGGTGGTAATACGCTACACAGAATTATATATATGGCGTTTGATGAAAGTCTTAAAGGACCATACCGGCAATTTTGCACATTTGTCCCTGATATATATACAACATGCACGTTATTGACAAACATTTTCCAAAACATAAAACCATATTTTAGTTTACCTGTTATTTTTTTCAAATCCCCTCATCTTTCAGAATCAAATTTTCAGGTGATACACACACCTTAAACTTCAATGTATAATGGACGGCCATTTTAAAAGCCGTCTTCTCATGGGACTATATTTCCTGGCGGAGAAATACATTGTTTTCTCTGCAGCTCCATGTTGGATCGGTTAAATAAAATTACTTTGACAAAAGTCCTACTTGCAAAATGTTGTTTGTGATGGATGATGTATCACATACATGTTTCAAGTCTCTACAGTTGATTTTTATAATGTATTGGAATAAATGGCAGCTTGGAAGGCAGGAAATTTACCGGTAAAGTATATATTTTGGAAAATGGCTATAATGTGTGTACTGATTGTATATAATTAGGCTCAACATGCACAGTCCCTAGTATGATCCTTTAAATGTCAGATTTCTGGAACTACGGAAAGCAGACTTGTTTTTATTTGAGTACTGCTTGGTTTTGAAGAGTTTTCTCAGTTACGGTTGAAGTTAACATGTAACAACATTGTCACTAAGAGAGTTTCAAATTACTTAAAGAACAGACTGCAGGTTTCTTCTTTAATGTTTATTACCTTCTTCAGGGCGGTACATGAGTTTGGTTCCAGTTTCTGTACTTTCAGTGAATAAGAACAATATGTTCAAGTGGATTTTCTCAATACTTGGGAGAAAATAAGCTAAAAGACGAGGAAGTGTCGTACTTTTACAACGGAACAATCAGCCCTTGAAAACATCTTAAAAGTGTCCCTAAACTAAGAAAAAATTTTGCTTTCATTTGCCACCCACAAAGCCGCACTGTTAAAAAAATAAAAATCATTCACTGGACAGATAAAATTAAAATCATGTTTAAAAAATGATTTTTTTATTGCAGAAAACACCCAAATAGTTGCTGCACTATTTTGAACTCACAAAATTAAATTCCAATAGGTGTAAAAATGTAAAATAAAAATTACTTTTAAACAGATGAAATGATGTACAAATATTATTTTCCCTCATACTTGACATTGTATACAAAACAAATGCTATCATATTAATATTTGATGTGTTTTTTTTTTTTAATCAGCACAACTTTGCAAATATAACCTGCATTTTGACATACCATATCAACAGAACAGAACCAAAAATGCAAAATAAAATGAAAATCTGCTTTAGAAAATGCTAATACCTTTATTATCAAAACAATAAAGACTCAGAAAAAACATCTTTTGAGGGCAAGAAAATGTATTTTAGATATAAAAATTTAACAACAAAATGGTAAAATAAATACAAAGTCAAACTACGTCCATTTATTTACAAGATAAAGTGGGTGTGGTCAGGCATTTTTTTTTTTTTTTTTNTTTTTTTTTTTTTTTTCTCTATTTGTGCCACTCCTCAAAACAGTTTCTGCTCACAGTCAGAGCGACACATCGCGGGCTTTGCACTTCCACGGCGTGATGTTTCGTGCTCCTATTCGGTTACAGTGGGGCACGTCCTGCAGCCTTTTGAGGCTTTTTTGCGGTGATCTGTTGGGACAGTGATTGGAATGGGGATGTGGTCGGTGCTCCTGCTACTCTGAGACAGTTCAGTCTTGTCCACACCACACATCTGAGTTACCAGCTCTGCCATGAACTCTTCGTGGCTCAGTTTCTCCTTTCCCCAGGTGCTGGCAAGTTCACAGTGGAAGATGTAGGCATTTGTGGTGGCGATGTCCAGAAAGTGGAAGATCACAGTGCTGTACCAGCATGTGGTTTTCCGATAGATGGAGTTGTACTGGATGAGTTGATCAGAAAGATCGACTCTGCCCGTGTATGTTATATTTCACGATAGGACTGGGACAAGGAAAGCTTGTGGCAGCCCAGCATCCATCTTTGCCCTTTACTCTCCTCTGGACCATGTCCTCAGAGATGGCGGATGAAGTGTGGAGCACATGGACACCACCCATGAGTCCATCCACTTCACGAATAGAAGGGGGCCCTCTCTGATCCACCTCACGCTGCCTCTGGGGGACTTCTTGGTGAGGGCATTTGCTCTCCCAGTGGGACACCCTTTAAACTTGTCCTAATATGCGCCGCAGGCTCCAAACTTTATGTCTGCTAAGTTCAGAAACAGTTTGGGGTTGCTGCAATAATTGTCCATGTAGATATGGTATCCAGTCCCAAGAGAAGATGGCTTTACGAGTTCCATGACAGCATCATAAGCAAGTCCATGCAAGCTTGGTGTTTGTCTTTTGCTAGCATATACACTGAAGTTTACAATGTAGCCGTTGCTGGAATCAGCCAACACAAATAGCTTGATCCCCCATTTTGTTGGTGTGTCTTTTGTACATTGTGTCAGGCCTGTCTTAGCTTTGGCAGCCTCAATCTCTCAACAACAACCAACGCTCTCTTTGGGTGGTAATGTGCTTGGCAGGCAATGCGAACATCATCAAGCAGAGACCGGATCCTAAACAGTTTGTCGTGTAGTGGTGTTTTCTTTTTTGTCACTTGCACTATCCTCCTCTGGGTCACTGGGGTGCAGATTCCACATCAAAGCCCTGAATCAGTCCCTTGCCATGGCCACAGCAGGAAACGGCATAGAAAAAATGTGATTTTTCCTCCAGTAGTCCTGGATGCTTGAGAGGGACACCAACGAGGTGTACAAGATGATGCCGAAAAATTTGTACAATTCCTCAACTGCAACATCAGCCCATTTACATTTCTTTCCCTTGGCCTGATTTATTGCTGCCTTTTTGTTAGTGTTTGTGCACAGAATTTGCATCGTGTTTGCACCAAAATGCAGTTTGAAAAGGTCCAGCGGGGAGTGGGATGCTGTGGTGTCCAACTGCAATCCAGGCATTCTGAGAGGAGTGAGGAAGTGCAGTGTCATGGTCATCTCCAGTCTTCCACGCTCTGACCTGTAGCCCGGCGATCTGGAACAGAATTCAGGATTCCTCCCTCTCCCTCTCCATGATTTCCACGGTGCTCTAGTTGTGGATTCTGGCTCCTCTTCCTCACTGTGTGTATTATACAGAAACGAAAGACGTTAAATACGAGTTTCCATTTACATAGTACTTTATGAAATCTAGTAACAAACTGCAATGAGAGAAATAAGCAAAACCAAAGTAATACATTTCAGAAGAAGTTTGTCTTACCTCACAAAAGAGGGATCGTCGTCGGAGAAGTCATTCTTTGTGTCCGACGATAAACTGCCAGATAAGTTGTCGTCTTCTTCATCACTACAAAAAAACAAGTCAAAAGCTTATTTCACGTTCAGCGTCCTCATCATTCTTCCGAAGCCGTTCCAAAACTGTTCCAAAAACAAAATCTAGACACTGTTCTCTACCGCAACTCAACTCTAACTCAGCTGTTTCTCTTTCACTGTTTTCGCACGCTTCCGGTTTGTTTGGTCCAGCCCCTTCTTCTTCTTCGCTTTGAGGTTTTACGGCAGTTGGTATCCTTTTAGTTACATTACTGCCATCTTCTGGATGTTAGTACTCTCCTACATGTCCATTACTCCTCAGAATGTTATGTTTTAGTCTCGTTCTTGAAAAAAAAAAAAAAAAAAAAAAAAAAAAACAGCCATCAACTACCGCGTTTTCCACCGCAATATTCCAAGATGCTTTTAACGTTACTCTCAGACATTCCCATTCTTTTCAACTGTTACCATTGTCCTTCCTTTCTTCGGCCCATCCCCCACATGCAAAGCCACCTCTGAAGTACTCAGCCTGTAGACGCGCATCAGCAGATTCCAGCATTTTTTCCCCCCACTTGTTGATACGACGGAAAATGTTGGGAGATATTCCGATAAAAGCAGCCCCTCTTATGGCGGNCACTTGTTGATACGACGGAAAATGTTGGGAGATATTCCGATAAAAGCAGCCCCTCTTATGGCGGATTTAGCAAGATTAATCTTCACCTACACAGAATTTGCGCACGTGTAACGCTTACTTTTATATCATTTGTACTTGGTCTATCAACACAAACAAAAACAAGACTTAAGTTTAATAACTGCACTTTCATCAGAGACAAAAAAAAAAAACTTTTATAAGGACACCATCATTTGCTCAAATATCACGCCGACGTGATTTATTACTTGTAGCCACTGCTCCCATGACACTCAAATGAACTGTTAAAGGAATAAACTTAAACCTTCTTGTCTGTCCAGCAAAAGAAAAAAAAAAAAAAAAAAAAAAAAAACAGGCTCAGGAAACAAGAATCACAAAGAAACTTTATATAGTTTTCAAGTATTCAAAACTGTTAAATAAGTACAAGATGTGTTCACAAGATTTACATATTGGACAATATAAGCACTGCCCAGATTTAATTCTCTTTACATGTTTCCCACTACCCACGCAACAGGCTAAAATGTCTGCAAACTATTCACATTTGTTGTGTTTGTGTTTATTTTTTCCTTTTCATTGTTTTTAAGCATCAATTGGAAATCTTGACAGCTGTCTATTGGACAAAGAGCACACAGATGGAACACCTGGAACAGTTTACAGTGTAGGATGGAGACATCCGGGGCAGGGGAGGACAGATTGAGCCAGGTTCACAACTGTGATTAGCTGCTGGTGATATGAACAGTACATATGAACAGAGAAAAGTGGGTTAACATTCATCTCGTTGATCCCTTGATCTGTTGGGCAGTTGATTTAATTCCACACAAAAATAATATACAGAAGGACTGACGGTGGATTCTGATAAGTGTTCCAATATTTCAAGGGGAAGAAGATGGCTTAGCATTTTCACTCTTCACTGATTAGTCATGTTACAAATTTGGTCTAAATGTGTGAAAAAGCTCTTAGTTAAGGCACCTAATGCTGTTGAATGTTTTTTTTTTTTTGGTTTTGTTTTTTTAAATAATTGTTTTTCAAATTAATAATGAAAGAAGATCAGGTTCTGTTACAAAAACAAACAAAGCACAGCTATAGCTAGCTAAAGATACAGGTGATAAAATGGATATTACTTCTGTAAAAGATTAGATTCAAAAAAACTTTGAGCTCATGGACGTTAATGCTGCCATCTATCAATAAAGAGTTACACAGGAAGGCGTTTTTGTACACAGGGGCTGGAAATCAAATGCTAAGGAACTTAAGTAGCACCAAAGAGAAAAGAATATACAATGCTAAGATAGTGTAAAATTCATACAATGATTTTCTTCCAATTCCAGTGTCCAGGGATGTCACTTGTGTTCCTCCAAAATCTGAATAAAGAAATAAAAATGAGACTGGACTTGAGAAAGTAAATCTTGTCATTCTATTATAAGCCAGTCTTTCTGTACACTACTTTTAGAAGTTCAGAATTACAGCTTTAAAAATAAAATGAGATTGCATTTTATGCATGGACTGGCTCAATTTAATTTAATTTCTTAAAGGACCATTCCATCCATTCTGCATGTTTGAGCCTAATTTATTCAATTTTCATACATGTAACATTACTGACAATCAATTCCAAAAACATGCTACTGGAAAGATGGTATTTTTTTTTTCCCCCTACATTCTAGACAGCCATTGATTTCAGTATATTCTGGTACGCTATTAAAATAAACTTGTTGATACTTTTAACGTTCTTGGAATAGGTAATCCATCATCGCGAACAAGATGTGTATTCAGGTCTTTTTTTCTTCTCGAAGTTTCAGAATTTTAGCGCAACAAAAAGCGCAGAGTGAGTGTTTGTCTCCACCGGGGAATATAGTCCCAAAAGAAGACCTGCGTTTTTTAAAAAATTGTAACGACTGTGACTTCTTAATTTTGCTTAACTATTAGCAGGCGAAACATCGATTTTTAAGGGGAGTGTATTGATTGAATACTTGATTTTGAAAGATTAAGAGATTTGGCGAAATATAAGGAAAGCTGAAATACAATTTTATCCATTGGGAAATAAATGTCAGTAACCTTACGTGTATGAAAACAATATATTAGGCTCAAAATGCAAAATGGGTGGTATGGTCCTTCAGATTTTTTTTTTTTTTTTTTTTTTTTTTTTTTTGAAAAGGCTTCAGCTACCATGTGTGCCATGTTTCCATCATACAGTAGCTCCAAAGTATTGGTCCTTTTATTCTCTGCATTTTTCTGACTTAACTTTAAAAAAAAAAAAAAAAAAAAAAAAAAAAAAGTGTGCTTTAATGTCCTCAAATTCTGTGACTGGATTAATTTTCCTTACAGGGCTTTCAATGAGCTTTTGCAATTTGAAATTGTGCAAATTGTTCTTTGATGTCTAAATTCTGTGATGATGCAAATTAAAAAAAAAAAACAAAACAAAAAAAAAACCACACTGCAGCTCCATGTGTGGATGATAATATACAATTCTAATGACTCATTATCTTTTGTTCTCATTTCATGCACCTGTTCATGACAGCTGTGAAACTGTTAACCTGAATTTGCTGCTTGTGTGAGTGACTTCATAATGAACAGATTTGGTTTAACATCTTGTGATTGAGCTTTGAGAGACATGATCAACTAACATGGATTACTAGAATTCAAGTAGTTCTTACAAGGAAACTACTGGCATAATGAGAACACGGCACATAATTCCAAATTAACTGACTGATCTTTGAATAACTCAGGACCAACCACATGGTTTACCACACAAATTACAAACTATGAGACAAAAAAAAAAAAAAAATTAAATTATAAATTCTATACGAACCTGCCTATGAGACAGAGGGGAGTCACCATACTGTACACTTTCTACATTATCCATGTCCATTATGAATATAACAATTGCATTAACTTAAAGGAATAGCTAAACTTAAAACAAATTCTCATTTTTCACTTACAGTCCTGCCAGATTATTCAGGGACGTCAATAAGTGCAAATTCCTGCATTTTACATTCGGCTTAATATATGCAGGTAACGATGCCATAGAAATTGAGTGGGTAAACTTTTGTCTGTTAGTCAATTTCATTTGTCTTAAGAAATCAATTTACGCTTGAAAGCTATTGACAAATCAAACTTCAAACTTAAGTGATAGAGATTTGTTTTAGTTTAACACCCCCTTTAATATCGTTCATTCAGATTCTTAATTTTTCAGCAATTTTTTTAGTTGTTTTTAAATTACTGTACTTCTTTTATATCAACGCAACAGTTGATTAGCGAGTCATCTCTATTTACAGGTAAAGGTGGAGTGATGAGCTCCACAGCTTATGCATTGAGCCTCAGAGACTGATCCTCTCTCCTCCTGGAGGAGATATCGATGTCTATGGAGTCTTTGCCCACAATAAGTCGGAGGCGCTTTGCTGGAGGGAGTGGAATGAAATCGTCTTCAAACTCATTGTCAAAGTAGTCGTCGTCATCTTCTCCTTCCTCTTCATTGTCCTCTTCAGAAGAAGAGTCCGCAATGATCTTCTGGGTCCGGTGCCCACCGTTCCTGGCCTCCAGACTTTGAACCATGTTCCCGTTAAAGGACATTTGGTCTGCTTTTGTCTGGGATATTCTCCGCACGTCATCCTCTCGCTTCAGCTGGATCTTCAGCTTGGTGGCGCTGTTGTGGACTACAGGAGCAAAACCATTATTCAATTTGGCTATGTATGAGCTGCCCTTGTCCTTGTTGTGGTCCTTGCTGAACTTGATGCTGATCTTGCTGGAGGAGGCCGAACCGACTGTGGAAGCAGAAATGGAAGAGCCAATGACATCATTGGGGTCATTGGTCTTGCTGCTGCTGCTGTCTCTCCGCCGGCGGAGCGTCAGTTTGGGGATGCCCGTGTTGTTCTCGAGGATCAGCTGCGCATCGTAGCGCGTGATCTGACGCTTCTTCTTCCCTTTGTCTTGTGATCGACAGCCGCTCTTACCCTTGTCCCGGTGGAGGGACTCGCTGCCATTAGCGACTCCATTGTAGTCCCTGTGGCGGCCAGAGAAGCCCAGTAGCATGTTATCACAGTCTGAGAACGTAGCAGTGTGTCCAGCAGCCACTGGCATAAACGGTTCCCCGTACGGGTCCTCCCGTTTAATTGTCCGCTCCGGTCTGAGCCGCGGCAGCCGTTTCCGCCTGGTGCACAGTCCTCTTCGAGCATAGCCGGTGTCTAGCGCTGGCTGCTCTAGTCCTACCCCGTGGTGGAGATACTCCTCCATGTCAGCTGGCTCTGTTTTAATGACCACTCCACCAGGGACTGGGCTTAAGCTGTCCATGATACACGGCTCCAGCTTTACTCCAGCTACTGTTTCCTGGGCTTTTACAAGGGTCCGAGTGGACCTGCGAGTTCTGTATGTTGAAGACTGGCTGCCCTCGCAGCCCTGTGAACCCGGTAGATTGCTATTTTCCTTGGCAGCATGACGGGTCAGACAGCCCCGCTGGCCAAAGGTCTGCTGCACCAGCCCCTGTGCATCTTTCTCTTTTTTGACGGTGACACTTTTATACAGCGACACCTTTGAGTCCCTGAGACCCAGCTGGTAAGTCTCTCCTTTGGCCAACGCCTTGGGCTCCACACCCCTCCTGCGACTTCGCAACTGGACTTTACTTAGTGAAGGCTTGGATTGGGATTTTAGTCTCTTTGGTACCCTGTTATTATTAATACGACCTTGCTTGGAAGGTGAGGTAGAGTTAACAGCTCTGGAAAGAGTCTGATTTCTGGTTTGAGTTCTGGTTTTGCTAAACTTCATGCCTGGGGAAGTTCGTTTTCTTGCAGCTAAAGCGAAAAACACAAAATATAGCTTATTACAAACACATTTTAAAGAAAATAAACAATTAAAGGAATCTAACAGTTCAATTCTTTATATATTATATAAATTATATTACAATAATATACTGTATATTATATATATATAGATAATATAATAATTATATATTATATAATTATATTTATTTATATAAAATGTTGCTCTTTTAAAATGTAAATCTTTTATCTTTATGATGTTTTTTTTTTACTCTGTAAAGCACTTTGAGTTGCCTAGTGTATGAAATGTGCTGTATAAATAAAGCCGCCTTGCCTTGCCTACATATATATATATATTATAGAATTTTTTTTTTTTTTGCTGCTCATTTTTGGTCAATCTACTCCAAACAAATCCAAGTATTCAAACCTCTATTAAAGGACCACACCAGCGATCGTGCATGTTTGAGTCAAATATATACAATTTGCACATAATTTACGTTACTGACAACCACTTCTCATAACGGACTTTTTTTCCAAATTTTTCAGGCTTTTCAGATAAGTAATCCATCACAGTAACAACCGGTGCAACATAGAGCTGCATGGAAGACAATGTACGTCTCCGCCAGGGAATATAGTCTCAGAAGAAGATGGCTTTTACCGAGAAATTAAACGACCATGTATTCTACAATTGTGTATAACTGTTACTGAGAATTTTATTTTGAAAGATTAGGGGATTTGAAAAAAGAAAGAAAGCCAAAATCCAATTTTATGTTTTGGAAATTGGTTGTCAGTAATGGAACATATATGTGGGTTGTATATATTGGGGTAAAACGTGCACGATTGCTAGTATGGTCCTTTAAGCTTTAAACATGGCTTCAAATGAAGTTAAAGGGTTGCTAATACTTAGTCAATTCTTCAGCTATACACTCCTTTAGCTTACACACATATGTGTAGGTTGTATGTTTGAGTCTCACAGCACACAGTAGATGAAGGTTTTTGGGGACTCTTACATGGATGTGTTTTTGGCATTTCCTGAGTGTCTACATCAGTGTGGGAGCCTACAGAATGACTGTCCGAGCTCCTGTTTCCTTCCCCCATCTTCTTCAGCCTGTTGAGACGTTTGTCTGTCTCCCGTAACCCGTACTTGCTGTTAATTACTGGTACTTCTGCTGGCAGCCCAGCTTTGGATTTGAAAGCACCAGTACCTCGTCTGTAAAACAAACACAGTCTCTTCACAACATTATAATTGTAGACGCCAAAACTAACTTTTTAGATACTAATATAAGGAGGTTGCATTGAACTTTTAAATGGTGGACTACCCCCTAAATATTCAACTGAATTGTTCTACTGTAATTAACAATGTAATACCTACCTTTCGCATGTGTAGCATTCACAAAATTCATTGTTTTCCCCAAAAAACCCATCTCCATAGTAACAAGAAATTTCCTCTCCTGGTTCGATGTCCCTCAAAACCTTGACACAGGCTGTGTCGCGCCCTGTTGAAACAAACTAGAGAGAGAGAGAAAGAGAGAGAGAGAGAGAGAGAGTGAAAGTGAGAGAGAGAGCAAAAACACTAAAACTAATTAATTGTGCTTCTACATCTAAAAGTGCTTGTGAAGCCCAAATGGTTTTTATGCCTTTCGAGAAACCTACCTTGCAGTTTGGCCGACAATCTGGGGAAAAAAAGGGGATGGATAAATCAAAGAGTACAACTTAAAGACTACTTGCAAAAATATGAATGAGACAAAAAGTCTAAATATGCCTTATTATAATTAAATTCCTTTTCAAAAGAGTAAAATTGATATTGAGTCATTCCATTATGATTTTACAACACTAATGACAACTAATCGATACAGATTATAAATATTACCATGATTGATAAAGGCAGCTGGCCCCAGCCACAGCTGTGCACAGTTCTTGCGGGTGGAGTACATGACGCTGAAGTCATTCTCGCCGTGCCGGAGCAGCAGGTTTTCCTCACTCTCTGAGAGCTCAGCTATGCATCCCACCAGGTACTCAATCTTGTCATTTCTTTTCCTGTGTGATAATACAAATGAAGGAAAGCAGGTTAGAGACAGCAACTGTTGCCATTTTTCCGTTAGCTTGTATCCATATGAGTGAATATTTGAACATCATGAATAACACTGGCAGTTTAAATGGAAAATGTCAAAAAAAAAACCAATACAGATTTAGTGCAAGATTCAAAAGCATGTAGCGGTTATGGGCGCCTAAAGGTTTTGGCTAGCACAGACCACTCATGTAGTCAGGGCTGTTTTTTGGCATAGGCAACCCAGGCGGTTGCCTGGGGCGCCTACAGGTGG
>VXCM01006704.1:0-25668 GCA_014773175.1 Lucifuga dentata | reverse complement strand
TGAAAACGAGCCTTTCTAAAAGCTGATAGAGGAATGATCACACTGAGAAATGTTTCTCCATAGCGGTGGTGTTTTTTTTCTCTTTTTAATTTTATTTTAGTTTCTTATGGTGTGCCTATCAGCGGTGGGACATACATGCTGCAAGCTGGCTACGAGGCTCTCGTTTCAGTTTGACAGCTCGCTATGCCTACCGTATAACTGTTGCAGGGAGAGATGACTTAGTGCTTACTTAGCCCCCTCCCTCCCGTCGACAACTGAAAGTTCTGGTAGCATCCCAATCCGATTGTGGTTCCGGAACTTCTTTTTTCCCAAATTAAGCACTGTCTATACCTATAGCTGTCACGATGGATGGGTTGCTGTTGTGCTTTTCTTTGAAATGTCTAGCCATAGGATAAACATTATTATTTGTCCTTAAGGCTGTCTGTCCTTTGTGCTCTGAGAGTCTATCCTGTAGTTGGCGTTTAGTTCTTCCAATATAAAACACATTACACTGAGGACATTCCAATTTGTAAATGACAAATGTAGTTTTACAGTTAATAAAGTGTCTTATTTCATAATTTTTATCACCATGGGTGTCCTGAAAGTTGTTGCGTTTTAAAACATTAAAGCAGTGATTACAATGACTGCTCTGAAAACACCCATGGGGTTTTGTGGGGAGCCAGGTGGTTTTGAGGTCTGCAGGTAGATAACTATGCACAAACTTATCACTCAGCGCAAGTTTCATCACAGATTAGTCTGTAACTTCCTGAAGAAGGCTGGATACTGAAAAGCGTAGAAGTAATAGTTTTTAATTATGTTCTACTTTTAGAACCTGCCCCTCCATTATCCACCAGGAAAATCCCTCCACTATCCACCAGAGAAACCCTTACAATGTCCCAGTCCTCAGAGAAAAAAAAAAAAAAAAAAANAAAAAAAAACACTACACACCAGAGAAACCCCTACATCGGCCACTAAAAAGGAAAACCTTTCCCCACGTTTTATACTATCACAAGCCCAGGAAAAACTGCTCTCTTTCATACCCACAATCCCCAAAGCCCTGCTAACTGACTACCACAGACGCATCAAATTGGCCTGGCACTTTAAGTCCTCAGAGGACAAGGAAATTCCCCCCTTTCACCTCAAATCCTTGGGGACCAAAATGGGCATCTCTGCCCCCCCACAATCCAAACCCTAATACAACAGGACAACACCGATCTAAATAACTTACAATGGAGAGGAGAAAGAGACAAGCTCACTCCGGAGGAAAGAAAAGCACTCAGACAATTAAGAATAGACCCCACCATAATCTTCAAACCAGCCAATAAGGGAGCAGTCACAGTCATCATGCCCTCCAAGAGGCCCTCAGACAACTAAATGATGCACACTACTATAAACAACTCCCAGAACCTATTTTCAGGGAAACAGCCACTGTGATAGAGCTTATATTACAAAACGTGATATAATCTAAATTCCTAACAACCAAACAACTCACTTACCTCAGGGAGACAACACCCCACAGCTATGCCACTTCTACCTACTACCCAAAATCCACAAATCCCATGAATTCTGGTCCATCCCTTTCAAAATACTCCCTGGCAGACCAATAATATCAGATTGTGGTAGTGAAACCTACAGAACAGCAGAATACATCAACTCCTTCCTAACCCCCTCTCCACTTACCATTGCAGCTACATCAAAGATACTTATGACTTTATAAACAAAGTGTCAGCCTAACCAACCTAACCAAGAACACCAGAACTATTATATGAACGGTTATTTTCTCAGTTTTTTTCAGCATAGTTATCAAACACGATATGCGATAGAAAAAAGTTACCTAAATCAAAAATAAATATGTTACAGTGCACAGTAATGTACAGAGCCATGGTCATCTGGAACTCACTGCCAGTGCATATAATACAAGAGAATAATAAGAATCGGTTCAAACTTTCTTAAAACAGCATCTGAAAGGACAGCAGTAATCTGGATGTAATGAACTGATATAAATGTACTTTATACTGAACCCTTAGATTTCTTATTTTATGTTTGTTTGACATCTTGTTGAAATGTGCCAATTGATTCTCTTCGGATTTCCTTTGTTTTTTGAATTATTAATTTTAGGAAATGGAGCTGTTTTGTTTGTTCTATGTATATATTGTATGTATTGTGTGTGTATTCTGTATGTGTATTGGACCCCAGGAAGAATAGCCAATGCATAAACTGGTGCTAATGGGGATCCTAAGAAAGAAAGAAAGAAAGAAAGAAAGAAAGAAAAAGAAAGAACCTGACCCTCCCACCCCAGTGCTTCCTTTTCACACTAGACATAGACAGCTTATACACCAACACTAGCTGCGGTTACTTGCACACTTTTTTTCATTCTGATTGAAATCATTCCAATTGAAGATTTCAGGTGAACTGGTTACATGGGATATGATCTATTCTGATCTGGTGTTTACATACACTGACATTTAATCAGAATAGCTTTGTGACGTGCACAGAAAATGATTAAAAAAAAAAAAAATCATATGTTTGATCAGCTCCCTGAAGATCATCTATTATTATATTATTATTATTGATATGTATATATAAAATTATAATTATTATATCATCTGTTCAGTGCAGTATTTGCCATTTTTGTGTTGCTCCTAATCAACAGCGTGATATCGAGGTGTGCTTGGTGCTAAGGGGAGAAGGCGAGTACAGAAAGCCAGTTTGGTGATGGTGCTTTGTGATGCGTGACCTTACTGTTCTGCTTCCTCCTAAGACCAGGAATCAGTAAATGAAGGTCCACAGCAGACCCTGGTGGAGAGGGTTGTACTCTTGTAATTTTCCAACCTTGAATGGAAGCAGAACTTTCAGAAGCCACGCCAGTCATTCACAAAGTTATGTGGACTTGTGGAGGGATTTATGGCTCCAGATGAAGTCACCATCCCTGTATTATGCACGTCTCAATCGTTTTGTGCAGACTTGGTAGCTGTGCAGAATACCGGCTTGATCAATTAATTAATTTGGCATTCACAGAATCATTAAAAACAAAGTCTCCGCGGATGTCCAGTTGAGGTTGGAAGCAGCTCTTTTGACAATGTATGATGTGCCACGTATTTACGTCAGACGTAGGGCAGGAAGAACGCCGCCTAAAAGTAATCTCTTTTATCATTTACATGGAACAATTTTTCTTTTAATCGGTTTATGAAAAGGTTTAAACTACCCCTCTGCAACTAATTAAAATTTCAAACGGTTTGGGCCTGTTTCTTGTGATCGAGTGTTTATATGGATCATTTTTATTCTGTTTGGGCTTTTAAAGAGATTACAATTGGAATATACAGCTCCATGTAAATGTGGCTATACTGAGGCCACCATGGCCCTCCAAAACACTTTACAAAACACTCAGATCCTTTGAGACCTGACAGAACTATTCTACAACTGTTACAACTCAGTCTCAGAAGAAACAACTTCACCTTCAATGACCAACACAAAATATGAATGTGAAAGCAGTTTGCCCTCTCATATGCAAATATATACATGGGGGATACGGAGGAGACGTTTTCCAGAAATGGCCAAACCTCCCAACCACCTACCTCAAGTGACAAAGACATCTGGGGGGTGTGGCCGCACTCGCTGGACCATTTCCATTCATCAGTATCCTCAACAGCCACCACAAATCCATCAAAATCAAACCAAACATCTATCAAAACACTGTGGATTTCCTAGACACAACAACCTTCAAGGGACCACAATTCCCCTGCATAGGAATCCTGGACACATCAAGGTCCACTTCAAAGACACTGACAGCCATGCCCTCTTGCACAGGGACAGCTTCCACCCAAGATACATGTTCAGGGGAATACTCAAACCTCAAATGCTCAGATTTAAATGCATTTGCAGTAGCGAGCATGACCGTTACCAGGCCACACAAACCCTCTTTAGGGCCCTCAGATCCAGGGATTATTCACACTCAGAACTATGCAGGGCATGAAAAGGGTATTTGACTCAAAACAAACAAAACAGCCCCAAACAGAAGAAAACTCCAACAAACCCCTATCCTCTCGTTCTGCTGATCATACACTACTCCATCATGGCCACAGAAATCAACAGAATAGTCAAAAACAATTTCCAGGAATCCTGGGAAACGCCAAACTCCAGAACCAATCCAAAGTCATCTCGGCAAAGGAAAAACGCAAACCTCAGGGACCTCCTGGTCCACACCAAAATGAACGAAAAAACAAAAACAATGAAAAAGCAGCAAAAAAACCTCAGACTCCCAGAATAAGCAGACTGGCCAATCATACCTACTTCCAAAAAACATATCTGACAATCCCTCCAACTGCATTTACCTAGTTAACCTCCAGTGATATATATATAAATTCTGAGACATGATTCAAAATTGATGTGCTATTTATGCATGTAAAGTTGTATCTACATTTTAATATATAACAATTTACTTTGTTGGTTAGATATTCACAAAATTATTATGTAGATATTGTCTGTGTAGTCACATTAGGCTTTGAAGAAGTGAATATACTGTAATCACTGTTAATTTTTTATTTTTTTAATTTGTAAATTAAGTAGATGCTGCATTTGCAGTTTATGTTGTGCAGGTTAACAATTTTATATTTTTATAGTGTGTTCAATCCATTGTATAGCATTTTTCATTATGCTTTTGTGTTGTGTTTTGTAGTTTTTGTAACTTGAAGCCATTAAAGACATTACAGAAATAGTGTTTTAATTCTTGTATACTCTTGCGTAGCAGATTGTCAGATTTTCGCTGTGCTGTTATGTTGTATAGTTGAAGTGTTTACTACTTCATAGTTCTGAATCCAGAGTTGCTGCAACATGTGTTTCCCCGCTTATGTAAAGAACTCACAGCATTATGTTACACTGTGTTGAAAGTTACAATTAAGCTATGTAAATTTATTTTGTAAAACATACTTTACTATACTATACTGTATATTCAGTTAAAGGCTTTTTGTTTTACTAAAATGAGTGCCTGGAACTGGTTTTTTGATACCACCGACATCATGTGGTTCAGGAAATCCATATATCTGATTTATGGTAATTCCCCTCCAAGAGCACATGTGGAAGATGAATACCTGAAGTGCTCCGTGCACAAGTTTTTCTTTGTTCAAAGTACATCGCCAATTGGTGCTCTCTGAATTACCAGGCAAGCTGGAAAGACATTGAATTATATTTGGGCCCGACTCAGCCTCAGACCAGGCTAGGTGGAAAAGAGAACGAGGACCATAGGGGAAAAAGCACAATAATAGAGGAACAATTAAAACTCGGTTCAAAATTATTAAAAAATATAAAATGGAAGGTGATAATAAAATATTAATCTGGCCATCCCAAACCTCCGAATTCAAACCTGGGGAACTGACATTCAATGGAGAGAGAGAGGAATAACTGCAATGTGTATACTCAGTTTGAACTTAAAAGAAGAATTCTGGATAGAGAATAATGATCATTTTAGGTATCTGCAGTTAAGACACTTCTACGATACAAAAATAAAAAAAGAAATATCAACAGATGGAAATGAGTTAATCGAAGTGCTAACAGGTGCAAACAAACAAACTCCCTCTAAGACTGTCTCAGAATTATATCAGAGCTTGCAAAAACGTAAAGGAAGGAAGTCACTTTATGTAAAATGTAAATGGGAATCAGAATTTAATATAAAATTGCCAGAGGGGGATTGCATTCCATGTGCAGAACGCAACACATCTTCACTAGCTCCAGAAGATGGAGAGAATTTGGATGTAAAAACCTAGTTTTTTTTTTAGTTGTTTTTTTTTTTTTTTGTTTTATCACACCACATATTAAAAGCAGGCAACTGGGAGTACAGCAGCAATGTTGGAGACTATGTGGACACATGGATGCCGATCCCTCTCATATATTTTGGTCTTGTCAGAAGATCCAGATATACTGGGACAATACCTGTCAGATTATGGAGGAGATTCTGGGATATACAATCCCCAAGGACCCTAAATTATTGTACTTGGGCTTAGTCCCTTAGTACCAAAGAAAGATGTTTATCTTTTCAAAATCTTAACACTCTTGTTAGAAAGTGATCACACGAAACTGGCTGAATGTGGATCCTTCAAATTCAAATCAGCTGTTGGACATTTTGGAGGAAATTCACATTATGGAGAAACTGACCTACTCTGTTAGGCTCAACGTGGGAACCTGTGGTCAACAATACACAAAATGGATAGAATACAAGAAAAAGACCAAAATATGACCCAAATGGATTAAAAGAGGATGAACTAGAAATCAATGCATGTAAAGTGCATTTTTTTTCATTTTGTTTGTGTTTTTTGTGAGATTTTCTGTTTCCCAAATGGTTGAATAAATAGAGTTTTAAAAACAAAAGAATTTACTGGGTTCAAAAATGCAAAGAAAAAAGAGGAAAAAAAAATAAAGGGCGCATTTTCCTATCATATTTCTGATGACATCAAAAGGTTGTGTGTGCTCACAGGCAGAAACAGTCACAATGAAAGTCAAAATTTAGTTTATTAGTTTTTCTGTGGAAAGCGCTATTTGTGGGAACCCCTAAATTTTTACATGATGAGTTAGAATACTCAAATCAAGTTCATCCCTATCAGACTCATAGTGGTAAAAATAATTTATCGCTTCCTCGGTTTAAACCCAACTTCTTAGTCACTCTGTCATCTATAGGTCCTGTGTGGCGTGGAATGGACTGCCAGAATTTTTTAAAAAACACACAAGTATTTATATTTTTAGGAAACAAGAAATTATTTAAAATGCAAATATTGATTTGTTGCTGTTTTTGGGTCATGCTTTTATGATGATATTCATTGTATTTGTATTACTGTGTTATTGTTAGATTTCTTGTTTGTATGTTTTAACTCTATTTTTGTTGATCAAATTTTGTATTTTAAAATTGTTGTATTTTAAAATTTGTGGTCCCCAGGAAGACTAGCAACCGCTGAAGTGGGAGCTAAAGGGAACCAATAAATAATAGACAAAGACAAATAAAGTCACAATGAAAGGAAAAAAGAGAAACAACAAGCCAGAGTCAAACGTCGCTGAGCTCTGTGTGAACAGATTCCAGGTTGACATTTCCATTCCATTTTCTTCTGTTGGGCCAAAGCTATCATGATAAGTTAGTTCCTGAAGTAATGGTATCATTCTGCCACATGTAAAGAACAAGGCTATTGATTGGTTGTGAGAAAAGAACAATAATACAAGTTAGCTTGGTTGCATTAAGAACGTCTCCATCATCTTCTTCCATAAAAATAAGAAAACAAAGCAAATATCCTCTGTGTTTTCTTGTATCTATATCATCTAATAATTCCAGTTTATATCCGCATAGCTATAAAATATGTATCCATCTCTTTTTTCCTTCCTTTTCCCTCTGCCACGCTGACATTTCCATCAGGTCGGGGACGTGGACTGGAAGCTGACCTTTTCTGCTGATGGAATGGCTCTGCCTACCATAACTCCCATTAACCCAGAGTCTGCAGATTCACAGGTCCAAGCTTCTGTTATGTCAAGATAAAGTACAGGATGAGTGGAAGCCTCCCACGGGTCCCACTCTACTTCTAATCAACAAGCATGCAGGTTCAAAACGTAAGCCAAACATGGACGCAGGAAATTAGTTAAGAGAAAGAGAAGAATGGAGGGATGGATGAGGGCGGCATGGTGGCTGGTATGTTAATGTGCCCAGTGGAGCGTTTATGAAGCAAAGAGATGGAGGTATAAGTCAGTGACATTTTCATTAATTTGTTGTCGGGTAGATCAGCTCTGAGTTTGACAAATAAAACTCTCCTCTCGCTCCGTTCAGCAGGTTTCAGTGGATGAAGAAATGGAGCTGTGTACGCACAGAATTACTGTGAAATAGATACGAATCACTCCAACATTAGCATGTAATCTCAGCATGATATAGACAATACAGACTGAAATTAGAAAGTCATACGTCCATCACAAAGCTTGAAATAGACCCACTCATGAATGTGACGACATCTGAATGTAACGTTTTTAGCTAAGCAATGTGACTTGACTGATTAATCTTATCCATTTTGCACTTTGATAGTTTTCTTGTAATGTTCCTTTTTTTTTTTAACTGACCTTTGCACATTTGCACTGTCCCAGCACATCTAACTTTCAGACTGACTTTGTGGTTACTATCTTTTATTGTGAGTGTGTTGTTATGGTTTGTGTGAGCTGCTTTGGAATCGTCCATTAAGGGATTAATAAAGCGTATCTGCTGTGACATCGTGTCAGTGAAATTTATTGATTTAGTGGAATTTAAAATTGCACAAATAATGTTTAAAGCAAACAATAAGTTACTCCCTGCTAACATACAGCAATTGTTCACAAGTAAGACAGGATGTTATGAATTAAGAGGAAATTTTAAATTTAGGAAGCAGTTTGCTCGTACCACTTTAAAGAGCAGGTGTATTTCAGTTTGTGGGAGAAATGTATGGAATTGTTTAGATAATGAAATTAAAAAGAGTACAACTATGAACCAGTTCAAGAAAATATATAAAAAAGACTGCTTGAAAGAACAGTAAATGTGTACTTGGTCTCTTGGGTTGTGCCTTTTTGTTTTATTTATTTTTTTGATTATGGTTATTTTTATGTATGTGTATGTATGTATGTGTATGTGTGTAGGTGTATATGTGTGTGTATGTATATATGTATTTATATATGTTTATTATGAGGCATATACTGTAAGTAGGTAAATAATGTTAAACTATATATGAATATATGGTTGTTCGGAAACTATGCTTATATTTATCTGTAAATCTTTGTTGATATCTATATAAGTGTTAAGTTGGTAAATATAATCAAACAAGCAGGAAACGATAAGAGATGAGCTACAGAAATATGTAGCAGGAAGGAGTTAATAAGTTATACTTCATACTACTCGTTTTCAGACAACTTTTTTTTTTTTTCTTTTTGACTGCCTATTTGTTTTGTTTGTTTTTTTTGTAGTGTTATGTCTGAAATAAACAAATAAATGAAATGCAATGAAATTTCTGTCAGGAAACCTGATTCAGGTTTGTCTCAGCCTCACTGGTTCAAAAATAACAGACAAAAATAATTTATAGTGGACTTGGCTAAAATGTGACTCAAATAGAAGTTGTAAAGATCCGCTTATCGAATAACAGTGTCAAAGATCAAAGATGGAGTGAGCGAGTCGTATTGACATTAAAACTCCTCAGTTGTCAGGACTTCTGACTTCTGTTCATTTAGAAAAACAAAATTTTTGTATACATTTTTGAATATTTTTTGTTTATATTGTGCATTCAATGTACTATCAGTTAGAATGTACATTATGTAGTGGATACAGTTTTTTTATGAAGTAAAATATAGGTGCAACTCAAATATATCTATATGCTTAATATAATTCAGTTTTGGTTATGCACTATTTCCTATTTAGAAATATGAGTTTATTTTGAAATTATTTTATTTTGGAGAACTTCNGGTTATGCACTATTTCCTATTTAGAAATATGAGTTTATTTTGAAATTATTTTATTTTGGAGAACTTCTTGTGCCGAGCCTTAAAGGGAAGCACTTGTCCTGTGTTTCAGTCAATACACTGATTGAGCCCAGGTAACAGTGTGTCATGTTAATTATTTCTCTTCCCTTATTCAGGTAAGAAAGAAATTACTTTGAATGAACTGTAATAAGTTTATTAGGTGGTGTTTATATGTTTATTTCATTGGGTTTCAGATGTTTTTTGTGAAACTGTGTAAAGGAGTACTTTAACACGTCAGCCTGTGCATGATTGTTTGGTGTGAGCACACACCTGTGGAAGCTAGTGGTGTGTATTAGGTAGCAATGAAGTTGCTCAGTTTGGGATTGTGGTTACATGTACTGTATATTTCTATACAGCACGTTATGACGATTTTGTAGGTTTCCTTTTAGTCTGCATATTTAGTGAATGTATTGTGTTTGAGTTACTGATTTTTGTAAAAATTTGTCAATTGCCAACCGATTCATGCTCTTCCTCACAATCAAGCAAGAGGGGTTCCTTGGCTAGTGGATTTAGCATATCCAGCATCGAGCCCCAGCGTCTTACACTCGGCTCGGGATTATTCTCCAGCCCCATGTCAAGTTGGTGTGACTCAGCAGTAGTTCTGGGAAGAACAGGATCCCTCTCCGAGAGACTGGCCTGGCAGGCCAGCCGACGGCGGAGGCTCTTGGCTGTGAACCGGGCACAGGTGGTCACACGAGCCAGGGTTGTTAAACGCAGCTCAGGTGTGTTCCAGCCCGAGGCATGAAGAGCAGACCTGGTGTGAGTCTTTGCTCAATATTCTGTTCCCACAGGTGCAGACACGGTGGCTGGGTCCTTCGTCCTCCATGGTGAGAGGCAGCTTGGCAGCTGAAAACTTTAGCTGGAGTGCTAAAGTGGGGCCGACTTATCTGGAGTGATAAGTGACAGCTGGCTCAAACGGAGCGAAACTTTGAGGTGACCATGAACTACATGTTTTACTGTTAGCTTGCTTGGTATAGCCAAGCTAACGTGAGTGCCAGCGAGCGAAAGAAGCCAAGGAGAGTAACTCTACTGTTTGGAGACAGGCTAGAGCAGTGAGAGACCTACCTATGGTGAAGACATAGGTAGGTCTTAGGCCGGATCCACAGGAATAGCGCCCGGCGACGGAGGTGTTAGCTCCGATCTGTGGACAGTTAAGCTAGCACCTGAGGATCCAGGAGAGATAAGGCTTCTGAAGCGAGAAGAGGTGATTGAATGACAAGTGACGCTGTGTCAACCATATTTATAGGCAGAGGTTCCTGACGCAGACGTCATGACTGCTAGCCACTCAGGGCTGGCGTAGTGGAATAAGTGCTTCTGTGAATACGCAGAGGGGGCGTATCCCATAGTGAGACATCGAAACAAATGCTATGATAGAGAACGTAACATTTTGGAGGCACTGCTGGGATCGGGTGAGACGTGGGCTAGCTGCTAACTGGTGAGCGTCCCAGGTGATCACTCGTCTCTACAACTTACTGAGCCATTTATTTTCCCCTGCTGCAAAATACTACTCATCACTGTAAGGAAACATGGAGCCATCTGTACTAGAGGAACCACAACTGGAAGTAATAATGGATGGCAATATCAAATCTTCAAAACAGTTTTGATACATTTGAAACACACATTGTTAACATTTTGAAACATTAGTTGTGCACAGCCTGCTGGCAGAAACCTTAACTGCAACTCTAGAATGCTACAAAGCTGACATGATGGTCACGTGACTGATGTTTCAAGACAATGTCATAGACCCCCGCTTCAAAACCGGAAGTTTCAGAACGTATCAATCCTGTGTGCTGAAATTACCATCTCTAGTAATAAGTCCATAATGTACGCTACCAAGGAAATACTCATTGGACTTATGTGACTATCTCATTGTTGCTGGTCCAAAATGTGGCTGGAAAAAGCAGAACTTCATTGATTTCACTTACAAGCAGACACCCTGCAGAGAGAGGAACTTGAGAAAAACTCGAGGATAAAGGCATGACAGAACTGCTGTGCTTCAAAGACAAAGTAATTAAGTGACAGATCATGTGAGGCATCAGCAGTTAAAAAAACCTGCAAAATCAGAACAACTGAATTCAACAGAAGAGGAACTGGATCAAAGCAAACACCATGGTGGACATGAGCATCTTCAGAGAGAGCCAGGAGAACATAAAGAGGAAGAAAGGAAAATAATAAGAGAAATTGAAGCTCTGAAATTAAAATTGTCATTAATGCGGAAAAGTTCTGAAAAGGAAAGGAATGAAAACGGCATCCAGACAGCTCCTGTTAACAACAATTTGCCACCCCAGGTTACAACTTATTCACATGTTCTGCCCCCATGGCACAAAGACTTTAAAATGTCTGGCCAAATCAGTGAGCTGGACAGAAAGACCGTTTAACCTTTTCAAGCTTAGCATGCCAAATAGAACATGGTCTCAGTACGAGCGTCTCAGGGGCAGAGATAGTGGATGGTGTAATAAAAGCTATCGTTCCTGGCATGCAACTAAGCAGTTATTTAATAGGTTTTTGTTTTTTTGACTAACATCATTCTCTTCTCTGACTTCCAGGCCTCCAGGCCCAGTGTTGGGTTTGCTGTTGGTTATTGTTTGTTGGTACTTTGGTTGTTATATTGTTTTACAGATCACTCATCCATACACTGCACTCACCACTGATATGTACAGACATCTTTTTGTTATTTGTTTAGTTAAATTTAATAAATGTACTTTTGAGTGTGAACCTATGTGTGAGTCCTCCTTTTTGTCACTTACCTTTGGCCAGTTTATGACACTGAACTTTACAAGCAAATAACATCTAAGAAAACTCTTTTTTTTTTAATCATTCATGCCTTAGATCTGAGACAGAAAATCTTGTTTGCATCTGAGGAATCAGATTCAGGTTTGAAATACGATCCCGGGCTAATTTAAAACATGTTCCAACATATGTTGCTCTTTTATGTGTGTTATCTGCGAGAAAAAGCTCCAACGCAACGAGTCAAAATTCCTTTCTCCACTGTAAACAGCAGAGAGTTAAACTGAATGTCATAATGCTCCACTGTGTGTGTGAGAATGTCTACTCTGCTTTGGTCCAATCATGTTAAGCGTCCGTCATCTCCATGACAACGATGGGTTTACATGGCGTTGGGCTCAATGAGAGTTGACAGGTGGGCCAGTCGGTGGCCTTTGTACTGCATAATATTAATTAAAATGATGAAAATTACTTGAACTAAACAAACACAATTTTTTCTTTTAGAATTTTCTTGGCACTTAGGCTAATTACGGAGTTATTCATCCCCGGCATCAGTAGCATTTTCATCTGCACCAAAAAAAAAAAAAAAAAAAAAAAAAAACCAGCTACATAATGCATTGCATCTTTGTCTGCTAAAAATATGACATTTCTAAGAATCAACATTGAACTTGAGGAAACGTGGCGGTAAGCTGCAACGTTAGCTACTTCAGTAGCTGCTGCTAATGCTAAGTCAAGTTTTCCTGTTCCATTCAAAGTAAATTCATGAAGCTAACCTAGCTAACTGTCTTGGGGCCAGGCCAGAATTATCATGATTTGTTANAAGTAAATTCATGAAGCTAACCTAGCTAACTGTCTTGGGGCCAGGCCAGAATTATCATGATTTGTTACGTGGTAAATATTTGATTTATTACTGTCTGTTTCTTTATATGACATGATTTGGATTGTATTAGAAGCTACATATGGGTACTTTGCATTTTTGTTCTCAGTTGAGCCTTTATAGCTTGTTGATTATTTGAAATAATCTTTTTAATAAATACTTTCTTACTCTCTCAAAGTCATTATTTTGGTGACTGCTCTTACTTATACTTGAGTCACTATTATCATAAATTATCAATACTTTTGAGTACAGTTTCTGGCTATTCTACCCACCTCTGGCAACTGGGCATAGCGTTTTGAATGCATGACACAAAAAAAAAAAAAATTCACTCATTCATATCATGATTTCATTACATCCTCTCCTGCAGGTGACAGCAGTTCCCCTCGGGGGCGCTAATCCTAAATCCATTTCCAAATGCTCAGGGTGCTGAGGGAAAGGGACACAGTGTGGAGCTGCTGAAATGCAGCTATGTTAGTGTTTCTGAAAATTAAACTCTGTTTATCAGCGTATTTTACTGTGAACAACAGTGCAGCTTTTAAAATCAGTCTTTTCATTTGAAAATTTTATTAAATGTATATTTAAATTCTCAGTTATTTGCTATTTGATTAACTAATTTCTAGCTGCAGCATGTTGTTGGTGGTGATAAAACTGCTGCCCTGGAAGAAAAAAAAAAAAAAAAAAATTGCCAACACACCAAATCAAAATATTTACCTCAAATCAAATATTTTTCTCAAATCAAAATATTTTTCTGAAACCAAATATTCTGTTTGGTTTCAGGCTATTTCCCAGCACGGAAACAGCTGTGACTAAAGTGGCTTTAAAAAGGTGATTTAAGTCAACCACATAACAAAATAAGTATAAAGAAAACAACAGAAAAGTGGCCATGCATGGTCTGTGGGCAGAAGTTTACCACGCCCGCTGCTGCCACCCAGCTCAGCCTCTCCCAGAGTCAACACTGGCTTGGTCTTAAATTGCCACGGATACACCTGGCCCAGGTGTATCTTATGACACTGATGATCAGCTCCTGCAATAATTAACACAAACAGAGCCAACAGGACACAGAGCTCTCACTGCTGATTCTGACCCCCACCTCTATTTTAAACCCTCCTTGATTTGAGTGCGGCATTTGATACCGTCGATTAAGATATTTTACTCGATCGCCTTGGAAACCACCTAGGAATCCGTGATGTGGCACTCTCTTAGTTTAGGTCTTAACTGTCACATGTCTTTCTGCATATTTCTCTCTGTCATGTTTTTTTTCTGTTTTGTTTTTTTGTTTTGTTTCTTTTACTGTAAAGTGTATCGGGACCATGATGCATGGTGATTTTGCACTTTAAATAAATTGATTGATTGATTGATTGATTGATTCTGTTTTGGAATGAGGACAGTTTGACTGAAAAGTAGTGATGTTACGTGAGGTTCCAAGGCTTCAAAGTGTGCATCGTTTTAGATGAATGACGTAATCGATGACGTCTGAAGCCTCGTTGTGCTCCCGTATCACGACTGGTTTGGGAAGTACTTTGTATCCTGCCGCAAGATTTGTCTTGTCATATAAAACCATTGAAAATTATTTCAAATTTTTACCATTTTTGGTTAAGAATATCGGTGGTCATTTGGCATCAATTTACAACATTTTCACTAGTCATTTCACAATGGATCACTTTTAACTTATTATAAAGACATTTAATCAAAGAACTTTGTATACATTTAATCCAGTACTTATAAGGGGGTTGTGGTTTTCATACACATTCATGTTTTGAATGATCATTTATATATAATGCTGATGAAAGACAAAAAAAAAAAAAAAAAAANAAAAAAAAAAAAAAAAAAAAATCACAAATTACTAACACCAATTACTAACACTATAACAAACAATAGTTTATTTTATTTATTGTATTCACAAGGCTTCATTTCATCTGTCTCACACTCTGACCAGCAGATGGTGCAATATTTACATGAAACATCAAGAAATGAACCATTACTCTAACCACTTCGCCAGAATGGTTCAATGCTTCACAAGGCTTCATCTGGCCATCACTACTGAAAAGACACTGGAATGTCCACTCACAAACCCTCAGAAAAATCAAGAAAGAAATATTTTAAGAATTAAAGGATGGCAAACCAAATTTTGTCATGGGGCCAGGCCAGAATTGAAGACTAACATTTATTGGAATCCCACAAAAATAACTAGTTACACTATTTACAAGAAAAAGAAATCTGATTGTACATGTCCAGCTCAGCACTCTCACAGCATGACTACAGCAACTCTGACTCCATCTTGACGGGGGAAGGGGGTGGGGGGGAGCATGGTTATTTGGTCATATGTGAAAATTTTATTTAGCACATGGGAATCAAATAAAACCTCTAAGTTGCATTTCCATGTTTTTCCTTGACAGAGAGTGATCTAAAATAATTTAATGTTCCTGTTAGAGGAAAATGATTTGGTTTGCCACGCATGGCAAAATCAAACATTTGCCCTGCTCTGAGTTGCTGCTTGTAAAACTCTCAAAATGAGCATCAGCAAAAGTCAGCTGCTCAGAAAAGAAAAGAGAAACGCAGAAGAGAAGATGAGAGCAGAAGTGCTGGGGACTTCATGGCCTGTTATTTGAAAAGGGACAATGGAGACAAAGATGCAGCTTCAACATGTAAGCCTACAACCACACTCATAATGAGTGGGAGGTAAAATGTGGACTAAATTTGTGATCTTGCCATTGTTTCGAAGGTAAAAGGGTCCTGAAAAAGGTCCCATGATTAGGTTTTGTCACCATTAATCCATTTTAGAGAAAAAATCCCAGTAAACCGGTATTTATCTGAGCAACATACTGTATGTGTAAATGCTCTAATAGTGGCAGGTTGTTTTTTNTTTTTTTTTTTTTGTTTTTTGTTTTTTTTAATTACCTCAACCACAGACAGAGAACCAGGCTTTTATTCCAGCCACGTCATTATTTCTAATTTTAAAATACTAGTGCAGTCCTGTTGAAAACGTGCGTGTTCAGACAGGGTGTGTGCCGCAGCCTGCCATTAGTGCCGGTGGAGCGGAGCATATGTGCTGCCATGCCCAGAGTGTATCCTGCCACGCTGACTACTTTTTACTGGCACAGCTCAATTTGAGAACCGCTCATCCAAACAACTTCATGTGACACTGCACGTCCTTGGGTCCTGAGCAACAAACCTGCTGAATTTCAGCTTCATACAGTGCTGGGTTCTAGACAGGTTGGTGCCACAGAGATTTCTGTCTTTATAGTTCAGATGTTAGTTAAGATGTATCCATGAAGCATGTAATCCAGGATTCGGTACGTTCAAAACGTACCAAATCCAAATTTTTAATATTTTAATAATTGGTGACTCTTAAATGAGGTGAAGGCCCCTGACTACAAAAACTGGATTAACATGAGAGAATTCATCTGTAGATAATTAAGGTTTTTAATTCTAAAAATAAATAATAATACTAATAGTACTACTACTACTACTACTAATAATAATAATAATAATTGTTGTAATTATTATTATTATTATTATTATTATTACTATTATTATTATTATTATTATTATTATTAGTAGTAGTAGTAGTAGTAGTAGTAGTATTACTATTAGTATTATTATTTAAGGGACAAAGACCATTAGCACTGAATGATCAACATATGCGGACAACCCTTTATGTAAAATGCGCAGTCAGTTTCTCCACTAAACTAAACTTTTTAGCATACCAAGGTCTGCAGCTGAGTGAGTGAGTGAGAGAGAGAGAGAGAGAGAGAGAGAGAGAGAGAGATCCTGCAAAGTGTGTATCTTTCTTTCATCACTTTTGTCTCACTCACTGCCGAATGGAGAGACAGGCACTTCATTTCATTCAATTCATTTCATTACAGTTGAAGCTGGCCAGCTTCGGTACGTAAGTGTACGCGTGCACATGTGCTTCTATAGTGCTTATAAACAGGAAAGCAAAAACTAAAGAAATATGCAATAACCAAGAAATGTTCTTTGTAAAGTTGGACAGCCTAAGTCTGGTGATGTTAGACAGTCTGAATCTGCATTGAGGAAAAAGTGCAGCGGTCGTTAGTACCTGACTCCCACAGAGCGGACTGCCGTTGCACCCTGAGCGTATCCTACCGCTGCGTATCCTGCTTTGCATGGACTTATTTTTACCGGGATGAATTCAAGAGCCGCTCAACCAAACAACTTCACACGTGACACTGCACGTCCTTGGGTCCCGAGCGTTATACCTGCCGAATTTCAACTTCATACAGCTCCGGGTTCTAGAGATGTTGGTGCCACAGAGAGAGTTACTGGAATTATAGAAATGTAACCTCCATGCTTCTCACCAAAGTTTCCCTCTGCTGTGTTATAGTTAGTTTCTTTCGTTACCTTTAAACCCCACTGAGGTGGAATGAAAATGTGCTCGTGTTATTGTGGTTGCCCAACAACAAGCACTATACAGCCAAGCGACCATTTTCAATTAGATCTGAGTGTTTTTTGCTTTTTCTTTATACTTTTGAAGTCAGATAGCCATGTTAAGTTAAACTTTTGTTGGAATCTTTTATTGCACAGTTATCCAATTTTGGATGGGGGGGNCGGCTTGAATATTGATCTTGTGGTATCTTGGGGCAGGATACACAGCACGCCTGCATCCATCCATCCATCCATCCATCTAAATTGTCCCCAAAGGGAAATTTGGTTTGCAGCCAAGTAAAAAAACAACAGACATTCAGTTTGTACATACATATACAAGTTAAGAACATCACCTGCAATATAATACAAAAACACTGCACTATATTGATTATACTCAAGCCTCCCTCTACTCAATTTATGACCTAGGAACAATGAGAAGCGAGTTCATCAATCCTACTGCTTGAGGAACAAATGATGGCGTAAACCTTCTAGTCCTTCCCACTGGGACCCTGAAACAATGGCTAGATGGGACCAATTCAAACTCCTTAAACAACGGCTGATCTGGACAATTCATGACAGCCTGAGCCTTCATAAGAGCCTTCTTGTTGTAAATATGGTGAAGTTGGATTTGGTTGACTCCAGTAATTATGTTTGCTACTTTGACTAAACTATTGAGCTTATTTTTACTTCCCAGTTTGAGGTGACCAAACCATACCATAATATGATAAAATAGATTCAATAAAACTTTGATAAAACAAAGACAACACAAATGCAAACTCTAAAGGAATTCATTCTCCTTAAAAAGTAAAAACGCTGTTGAATCTTTTTAAAAACAGCCTCTGCATTTGGTTTAAAACTCAACTTGTTATCAATAACAAGATATTATAACAAGTTATTTGCAAGATATTTGTAGCTATCAACCAGAGCAATTTTAGAGCTATTTATAACAGCTGAGGTTGAACACGGGAGACTTTGGAAAATCCACAGTCATATCCTTTGTTTTGGTGACATTAAGATGAAGGAATGGCTGATGACGTCATGTTACTGTTCCATGACTCTGCTCTTGCGCCTGTAAAAGGCTGAGTATTGCTGTATCATCACAGATTTTATCATATATCGATTTACATGTGCACTCTGACAGTCATTGGTATACAGAATATAGAGGAGGGGAGCAAACAGCAACCTTATGGAGAGCCAGTACAGCCAAACAAGCCAAACTGCAGTTTGGAATAATGACCATTTACTTTTACACACTGTGTCCTGTTAGTTAAAAAAATCTGTAATCCAGCCAATTAAGTGTAAGTCAAGGTTAAAATGTGAATTTAATTTTTCTGCTAAAAGATGAGGCTGAATAGCGTTAAAGGCTGAGGAAAAATTAATATAAATCTGGCATGTGTCCCAGGGCTCTCAAGATGTTTAAATAGCAGATTCAAAAATGTGATTGGCATCCTCTACCCCTCTCCCCGCCCTACAGGCAAACTGTAAGGGGTCAACTTTATTTATATAGCACCTAAAACAAAGTTACAAGGTGCTGCACATAAAAAAACGCAAAAGATAAAAACCAAGGAGAGAAAAACAACAAATATGTAAAAGAACAAAATACATAACCACAATAAAACAGAGCAACAGCTACAAGAAGGTGTTCTGATAAAAGAAAGTTTTCAGTAATATTTTAAAAGAAGATACTGACTTAGCCAGCCTGAGATCCTGCGGCAGAGAATTCTACAACTTAGAACAGCAAAGGCCCGATCACCTTTGGTAACAAGGTGAGACTCAGGAACTATCAAAAGGTTCCTGCCAGAGGATCTCAGACAGCAGTCAGTCTCATAAAGAGTTAAAAATCACAGATATCAATGTTTCCCACAGGTTGTCGACCGGAGGGGAGGGCAGTCGGACATTCAGTTTCGCTTTCTCCGCTTTCGCTTATGTATGTGCAGAGTGTCAGTTGAGTTGTATTGTTTTTAAGGCTGGGTCATCCCCCGAAACCTGGATGTGTCTTCAGAAACCTGAGCGGGCAGCCCAAGTTTCGCCTATGGGAAACACTGAATATAAAATGGAGCCTACCTATGTAAGACTTTAAAAACACAATAAAATCTTAAACTCAATTCTAAAACTAACCAGTGAAGGCAGCGAGAATTCAAGTGATGTCATCACTTCTTCTGGAGCAAGTTAAAATCAGAGCAGCAGCGTTTTGAATTAACTGAAGCCTATAAATGTTTCTTACTGATACCAGAGTAAAATACATTACAGTAGTCTAGTCTGGAGGTGATAAATGCGTAAATGACCTTTTCTAGGTCTGAAAATGAAAGAAAAGGCCTAACCTTAGAGATCAGCCTGAGCTGAAGGAAACAAGACTGCACANCTGAAAATGAAAGAAAAGGCCTAACCTTAGAGATCAGCCTGAGCTGAAGGAAACAAGACTGCACAACCTTTGCCACCTGAACATTAAAGCAGAGACATGAGTCAAAAAACCACCCCGAGATTTCAGGCCTCCTGTTTAACATAAGCGGATAAAGGGCCAGGTCAGACATAAATCATGTTACAAGTGTAACAATATTGATCATAAATATAATAAAGTTATTAAGCGCTAGCCAGGGTGATTATGATGATTTCTGTTTGGAATTGTTGAGACTGAGAAAATGTTTTGGACATCCAGCATTTAATGTCAGCCAAGACAGGCAAGACAATATGGAAGACATGTCATTGAAGCATATAAATAGAAAATAATAAAGGGCCCAGAATGGACCCCTGCAGATCAGTGGGGCACTTGAGGAAGATAAAGATTGATACTGAAAAGGATCTATTTGTCAGAAACAAACCAGTCTAATGCCACATCTGGTACCAACAAAGGATTCCAGACAGTTCATTAAAATTTTGTGGTCAACTGTGTCAAAGGCTGAGCTAAGATCAAGAAGAATTAGAAGAGAGACCTACATCTGCAGTGAGCGGTATGTCATTTGAAACTCTAACCAGAGCAGTCTCAGTGCTAGGAAGAGTACAAAAACCAGATTGGAGTCTGTCAAAAATCTGAGTTTCATTCATAAAAGACATCAGTTGTGCTGAGACTATTTTCTCTAAAATCTTAGATAAAAATGGCTAAAATTACTTAAAACAATAGGATAGAAGGAAGGTTTCTTAAGAAGGGGATAGACAGTGGCATGTTTAAAATTAGAGGGAAAGATACCAGAGGATAAAGAGTGATTTACAATGGCTAAACCATTGTAAACTAAACCATAACGTGTGCAATAGATACAAAAACACAAAAAAGGGATAAAACGCCTATTAAAAAATAACTAATGTTTAATAACAAACCTAGAAAGAACTTACTGTGAAAGGTTTTGTCGGAAGAAAAATAACATTCAAACACTTTTTCAATCACATATAACTTCAAAATACAATACACTACAAAAACCATAAGTATTTACAAAGGAAAACAGCCCAAGCTACAGGTGTTTTTTGATCATTCAGGCACTACTGAACGCATGTAACCAAAGTCACATTTTAGCTGTGCCACTGTTTGAAACAGTTCCTGTCTAGAATCAGCACAGTGGAACATCACGTCTCACATTTCCAGAGTATGAGCATTCTTTTCCCTCAGTTTTGCATTGCTTACATGTCCTGCATCCCTGTGTGACTTTCATCAGTAAGTCTGAGGGTTGAGCACAGTAACAGAGGTAATGTGCATCACATGCAGCCGTCAGAACAACTGAGTGACTCCCCTTACAATTAAAAAAGTCACTGCTGCAGTTTGGGGGGGCTCTGATGGTGACATGCTTCCCGTCGATGGCACCAAGACAGTGGGAAGTTCCAAATTATCCAGAAATCTTGTGCTATTTCCAAAAACGGTGTCTGGGATGGGAAGGGGAGGAATTCTGGTGACAGACTACTCCAAATGTCCTGGCACACCTCTGGAATGACCTTTGATACAGTGCAACTACCCAGTCTGTAACTTGCAGATCACGTTGCTGAGAACAACCAGTCGATAAATAGCATAAAGTCACAGCTAACCTTTCCACAACACTGACAGAAGCTCGGTGTGTTCTCCTGTGCTGGATATGTGGACCAATGTAGCAGCCAAATCATCAAATTTGGTGGGGTCATCCAAAAATACTTGTGATGCTTCTCCTCGTTCATTGTGCGCATTTCTTGCACCTATGTGCCGAACTCCCCGTCTTTTATCCTGCTCACATTGAGCGGCCACACACTCCACTTTCTGGCTTTCCGAGCCTTTTTTTTTTTTTTTTTAANTTTTTTTTTTTTTTTTTTAACACTTTGTGTTAAATATAACAAATAGAGAAGCTCTTCTTCATGCAGAAATGTCACCATTTTGATTTCTGATTTGATTAGTGCACGTGTGTGATGCATCTTCCTGTAGATGCTGATCTACTGCACGTGTGGAATGCATCCTCCCAGTGGATACCATAATGTAGTATAAACAGAACAGTGTCCGTTGTAGGCAGAGCCTCATGGAACCTCACGGACTCGTATAGGCATAAGGTATATTCCAGCTTTAACCCTGACTCTGTTCCTTCTCACCCTAACCCTCTGCTCCTCCTGTTGTTTACCACTAGTTGACTCCACTACCGTATATACTCAAGCATAAGCCGAGTTTTTTGTTTTGTTTTTTTAATTACCAAATTGCATAAAGCAAATTGGAGGGTTGGCTTATACACGAGAAATTCAAATTTGATCTCAGAGAATGAAATTTCCAGGGGTGGAAATACTACCCATTGCCACTACCCATGGAAAATAGCTTAAATCATACCTTAGAATGAAGTATTTCCTGATTAAACATCTTATCAGCACATTTTGCAGTGGCCAGTAAGCGCTGTTGCGATTGGTCTAAGACAAAAGAACGGGCCAATCAGAGACGATCAAGTGCTGTTTCATATACCAGTATGGTAACATTATTTGATAGTCTTGTTCAGCATCATGTTTTTTGCTTTATTAGCAAGAAGCTTGAGATAAAATACAACACAGAATGGAAATGACACGGACTCAGAGGATGACGCCCTTTGGGTAGAAAATGAAAAGATAGATGAAGAGGAGGAAGAGGAGGAAGAGGAGGAAGAGGAGGAAGAGGAGTCGAACATACCAGTCGACTGGGATGATGATCTCGTCAGTGATGAGGGCACGTTACACAGAGCAGGGCTGGAATGAACTGTTTGGTGATTCAGACAAGGAGGAGAAGTCCAGAAATGTCAGCTAATGTTACCATAGTTACGGTAACAGTTACGGTTAGCTGCTGATTACCATTATCAGTTACGTTAATGTTAATTACGGTAGTTAGTTACAGTAATCAGCTACTGTCATGTTTACCGCTACCGGTACATGGATTATTTTTAGAAAATCAGAGGAATGCTATGACAATACCCAGAAAAACAGGGTAACAGGTGTAGTACCGGGTAATGAGGTAGGAACCTTTGTAATGTGATGTGTTTCCGGGGGAACTTATTCAATAAAGGAATGGAAGTTTTGCTGCTGCTTTGTCTGTCAGTTAATAAATGATCACAACGGAATAATTTGCTAAATAAATAAATTGATGGAATAACATCAGGGGGTCGCTTATACATGAGATCGGCTTATAGTCGAGTATATACAGTAGTTCCTGTTCCTCTCGTGACTTCCTGTTGAAGTCTTATTGGCTGATGTCAGTGCCAGTCTCAGATTTCAGTCCGTCTGGTTCACAATATCTGACGAGGCCGTCGCTCTGATTGAAGAAGTATTTGGCATCCTGACATGGAGTCGCATCTCTTGAACAGTCACATGAAACGATTTCTTCACACTAGACGACATTCCAGCCATGCCAGTGGGCTGACTGGATCAGTCAGCTGACTCAGAATCTGTGTAAGTATGTAAGTATGTTGTCTTAGCAGGTAAAACACTGAATTTTAAGGAGGATGTAGCACCTAAAAATTTAAATTTCAAAACCTGGGGAATTTTACAAAATAGCTGGAAAACTAAAATGCAGTTTTATGTTTTGGAAAATGGTTGTCAGTAATTTAATGTGTATGTGGGTTGTATTTATTGGGCTCAAACATGTAAAACTAATGGCATGGCCCTTTAAACAAAGAGCCAATGCAGGTTACTCTTGTACACTTAACTAATAGACAACTGTGTGTGTGTGTGCATGCGTGTCCTCTCGCAGAGGTCCTTCATCTTGGCCGTGGCTCTTATTGACTGTATTGGAGGCCATAAATCAGTGTGTGTGCGTGTGTGTGTGTGTGTGTGTACGACCCAGTGAGCAGCACCAAGCAATCTCAGGTCAGAGAGGCAACTGAGCAAGCAGTGTCTATGTGCGTGTGTGTGTGTGTATGTGTGATTAGAGAGAGAGAGAGAGAGAGAGAGAGAGAGCAAGCAGCAGTAGCCAGCATGGTTGTCAGGCCATTGGACAAGATGTACTTGAGTGTCTGCTTCACACCTTTTTCACACACTGATGTAAATGCTTTACACAACAATGCACACTTCACTCACAGAGACAGGAAGCTCTCTCACACACACACACACACACACACACACACAACACAAATGTAATGGAACAAAATGCAGCTTACTTCATCAGAACATCCCTTTGCTGTAAATCCTGGTTCACACTGCAGGATTATTAAAATCTTCACAATGCAGAAAACACACAAACATATCTAATGACAGATGTCAGTGTTTGGTCCTCACACACACACACACACGCTTCAAACAGCACAACACACACATTCCATTCACAACTAATCAGACTCTCACAACCACAAATCTCCCTAAATCTGTCTAGATCAAAACAGCTCATGTGTCACTTTAGAGTAAACCAATATGGTGGACGACGGGCAGGATGTTTCTGAGGTCAAATTTAAATAAAAATCAAACACATAGAAATACATGTTTTCATGCATATTTAATTTCAGTATAGGGCTTGGGGAGATACGTCACTTATGTGCTGCATTGTGGGATTTTCCGCCATCTTTGGAGGACAGCTTTGGGTCGCTTTGGAATCTGATCGTCTGGTCTGCATTTTTACATTGTTTAAAGAATGTGTAGATAAATGTTCATACAAAGACAAGCTCACAAAGGAAGCATGGAGTCTGTATGATTAAAAAGTAGCTGGTTAATTACATGGATCCATATGAGCTGATAAACAAAGCCTGGAGCTTTAATCTGGAAACCTTACCTCCCATCTCAGTCACTGATATTGGCTCCTATCTTGTTTTTGGCACAAACGCCGACATTTTCACGCAGTTTAAAAACTATAAATCAATGGAGTCCATTTTTTAAGGTGGAAGCATTGCCTGAATATTTGATTTTGAAAGATTAAGAGATTTTATAAAATATCAGAAAAACTGAAATATGGGTTTATCCTTTGGGAAATGATTGTCAGTAACTTTAATATGAAAATTGAATATATTAGGCTCAAATATACAAAATGGGTGGTATGGTCCTTTAAGAGGTAAAACTCTTGTGCTTAGCTTAACTTAGCTAAATTAACCTAGTTAGCCTCTTAAGTATGAGCAGAATACGTGAAATAAAATCAGAATCAGAAAATGAAGAGAGCACACTTGTGGGAATGTCATCAAAAGTTATATCTGTGCCTCTTACAACAAGCAAATCGACGTCTCTTTAACTAACATCTGGATTCCCTCCATTTGCTTCCATTTAGGAAAACAATGAAAAGTGATAGTTTTTCTGTTTTGTATGTCAGTCGAAGTGAGATCGGCTGGTGCAGCGAACACACAGCAATATATTCCACCATATTGTAAAAGTATTAAACAACAGACAAAATAGAAATTATGGAAAATAGAAATTATGGAAAATGTGTTGTTTTCCACAATTTCTATTTTCTTTCCCCTCCAGACTTTTGGAAATCTCAGCAGTAATGGATGGACAGCACAAAACTATCGCTGTTGTAACTGCCAAGATAACAGTAAGTGGAAGGAAAAAGCAGTGTCTGTGAAACAACAAGCCAATTGAAAAGGTTCTAACCTGTTTCCATCCATTCATCTATTTTCTACACCTGTTTATCCTGTTAAGGGTCACGGGGGGCTGGAGCCTATCCCAACAGTCACTGGGTGAGAGGCGGGGTTCACCTGGACAGGTCACCAGTCTATCACAGGGCTGATACATAGAGACAAACTCATTCATACCTATGCTCAGTTTAGAGTTTCTAATTCACCTGACCTGCATGTCTTTGGAGGAAGCCGGAGCACCTGGAGGAAACC
>VXCM01006703.1:0-33080 GCA_014773175.1 Lucifuga dentata | reverse complement strand
CCCACTCTGTGTGTTTCAGCCTTTAATTAAACGATGTTACAGTATTATAAAGGAATCTGTCTCCCTCTTTCTGTCTTTGTTGTCTTATTCCCGAGTCTTCCGACCGGCGCTTCCATCCGTCTTCTCCTCCACCCCTCAGGTCCTGTAGCCTCTTGCTCTCCTCATCCTTCTGGTTCTTTCTTCTTTCTGATGGAGAGGAGAAAGGGTAACATTTGGATTGGTTCAGACCATATATCTGAGAAAAGGCCAGGCTGACATTTTACACAGCTGCTACGTTTTATTACAGCGCGGCTGTGTGTGTGTGTGTGTGTCTGAGGTCTGTAGGGGCAAGCGTGCATAATGAGAGATACGGAGGAGGAAGAGGGATGAAATAGTGCTTTATAGACTGAAGCATCTTACATCCTCATTCTCTATTAACCTCATTTCTTGTCCCGTCATTCTTTCACTCCTCTCATCTTTTTCTTTGATCTGCAGAGACTGTCGACATTTCACGTATGTCGGCAATTTACTCTTCGTCCTTCCCAAATACAGCCACACAAAACTTTTGAGGACATCTCATATGTACATTCCTAAAAGATGAAGCCCACACATTAAATCATGCACTTACAGACACATCTTACTGCAGTTTGATAGATGCTGTTTTGATATTTAATTGAGCAACTCGCTCTAATTTGTCAGAATTTTATGAGACTTAATGTGCTGAACATTTAGATTTCAACTTGATATGACTATTATCATGTCAAAAACAATTTAAGGAGATTTAAATTTTCATCTTGGTACTTTTTCATTCAGCCATCTATCCATATTTTATGTAATGATGTGTTCAATAATGGAAGACATGGAGTGTCTGTAGGGACACGAGTTCCATGGAAAATCAATAACAAGAAGAAATGAGGACTGAGGGAGAGTGTGTGTGTGTGTTTGTGTGTTCAGAAATAATAAACATGATTTGCATGTAACCTTGCGGAGATATCAGGTGTTTTTGTTCACCTTTCAGAGACGATAAGGCTGTTTGAAGCACGGAGAGACTTTCTGTGACTTTTTGGGTTTCTATGCAGTGGAGTTTTATGTTTAAGACGATAAATTCATCTTTACAAATCATCCATTTTAATTGCGATTCCTTGCTGCTCTGGTGGATTCAGATTCAAGTCCACAACCTGAGTTGCCACTGTTGTGTTCCTTTGTATAGTTACAACCCAACTGCCATGGTCATGACTTGGTTGCATGGTTGTGATCTGTTGCTGTGGTTACAACCTGTTGCCATGTTTACGCCACAGATACAACCTGAATGTGATGGCTGCTACCCAGTTGCTAACATTACCACCTGTTTGTAACGACTAATGCCTGACTACCATAGTTACGAGCTGTTGTCATGGTTATGACCTGGTTGCTATGGTTATGACCTGGTTCATTTGTTGTGTTCCCTTGCATGGTTATGACCCAGTTGCTATGGTCATTACTTGTTTGCCAATTACAACCTCTTACGATGGATACAAGCTGGTTGCCATGGTTATGACCTGGTTGCCATTGATTTAGCCTAGTTACCACAGTTGTGACCCTGTTGCCAAGATTACCACCTGTTCATAATGGTTACAGCCTGATTGCCATGTTACAACCTTGCTGCCATGGATATAACCAGGTTGTCATGTTGAGAACCAATTGCCATGGTTACAATCTGACAGTGATGGTTACAGCCTGGTTGTCATGGTTATGGCTTAGTTGCCATGTTTATTACCAAGGCGTTTCCTCCCTTGGTACTGTTTGTTTGTGCAGGTCTGAACACAGCGATCATACCATGTGGATAAAAAAAACCCACACCAAGTCATGTGGAGGTCTCAGTCTTCCAAACAAACTCTGGAGAGATTTATTTGAGAACCAGCTACAGATCAATCTACTGATCTATTGATGGATTGATTGATGGTGTGTGGTTCACCTTAAGGGACTATACTGGCCATTTTGCATGTTTGAGCCTAATATATTCACTTTTCATACATGTAATGTTACTGACAATCATTTCCCAAAGCATACTACTGGAACGGTGAATTAAAAATGTTTTTCCTACCTTCCAGACCTCCATTGGTTTCAGTTCATTCTGCTATTAAAATCAACTTGTTGATACTGTAAACGTTCTTGGGATAGGTAATCCATCATCACCAACAAGACGTGTATTCAGGTTTTTTTAGAAGTTATGTAATTTTAGTGTTTAAGCTCAATAAAAAGCGTGGAGTGAATGTATGCCTCCACCGGGGAATATAGTCCCAAAAGAAGACCTGCGTTTATGGAAAAATTTAAAGGACCGTGACTTCATAAGGCTGTGTAACTATTAGCAGGAGAAACATGGATTTTTAAGGTGGATGTATCACTTGAATATTTGATTTTGAAAGATTAAGAGATTTTGCAAAATATCAGGAAGCTGAAATACGGTTTTATCCTTTTGGAAATGATTGTCAGTAACGTAACATGTATGAAAACTGAATATATTAGACTCAAACATGTAAAACAGATGGTATGGTCCTTTAAGTAAACTCCACCTTTTATGATCAAATCAAAGAGATGCTGTTAGAGGTGGAAACATCAATCTTAGCTAACACGTGTTCAAATGAACATGTGTTCAGGTTAGCGTATCCTTTATGTTCTCAGTATGTTGCTCCATTCTCCTGTTCAGCACCTGAAGGCAGCACGTCTTCTTCACATAAAGGGAAACAATATACAGCAACAAGCTGTTTTCCAGACAAGACATGATGTCATGCTAAAAAAATGCCATGATAACTGAAGTTCATCCATAAAGCTTCTCTGGTTAATCAGCACATCGTTGTCCTGTTACTGACATCTTAGGTCAGGTGTGTCACGGTTAAAAGGTAATGAATGAACTGTTTCATATTTAAGTCACATTTTAAGAGATTGACACTGATAAGATTGATTTACAACACACACACCAGAGCACAGGTGGTGGGTGTTTCTGTCATGAGGAGTAGTGGGATCAGTTTTTGGATCAGTTTTGGAACGCGACATTTAATATTGGTCTCTGTGGTTACAAGGAGGAACAAGTGCCAAGCGTAAAGTTCATTTTTTATAAACTCTGTTGGGGCGGAGGTTCCTCCCAAAACGGCCTCTAGATAGCAATGTTCCTTTTTTGTCATTCCAGACCCCAAACAGTAAAGAGTAAATGATGTCAAATGTCTTCCAGGTGGACCAAACTACTTCTCTTCCTTCTTGGATTTTATATGACGAGAGCCATCAAAGTTCCCAAAAAAGCCCAAAAACCAAGCGTGTGACAGAAAGACACAGCAGATGAGGTTTGAGGAAGAGGAAGAGGAAGTACCACGAGAATGAAAGATCTGATCACAACTCAACCTAAATCCACTGATCAACTGAGTTGGCTTATCTGTCAAACATATTGATTACTAACATATCTGAGGCAAACACAGTTTAAAATATCACTCAGATTTTATAATGATGAAATTTTCCAGCAGACTGAAACCATCTTTTTGCCTGATGGTGCATTTCATGACCTGCTGTCCTGACATATAAGGAAATACTGTAATAATGAATGAGGGAAGATGGTTGTGTGACGGTATTTACTAGGGATGAGCTGAGTACTCAGATGAAACGAGTACTCATTACGGATGATGTACTTTCTATGAGCACGAGTACCATCTAAGTAAAATGTGTCACTACTCATACTCGTAAAGGAAAAAAAATCTGATTGGGTAGTGCTGTGTCACATGATTCTGTGATTGGCCAGGCAGACTGACACACACAGACCTCCGTCACAGAGCTACTGTTGCTGCGCTACACACGACTCACAGCCACTCTGTCCACACTAGCGATAGTAATAGTAGCGATAGCGATTTTAGCGAATCTAGCGATCTAATATCTATAGTTTTGCAGTTCTCAGATTCAGCTCAACATTTCAACATTTCATTTCCATAGCTAAATAAACACATTCATTTACTGGGTATATTCACACATAAGCATACTAGATAATGGATGTTTCTACTTCTACTAGCTTTGTAGATTCTAGCTTCCTTCTAGGCTAACTAGCCAGTTAGCTCTTGTGCACATTTAGATGTCGTCGTCGCTCACTTAAAATCACAATCGTGGTCAGCCAACTGGTGTGGTCTACTGTTCACAGTACCGTCAGTTCATTGAAAATAAAAAATAAAGACAGTAACAACGATCTAGGCTGCAAATAAATAACAGGCTCAATCTTTCACACACACACACACACACACACACACACACCACATAACATTGTGTTTTGTAAATNCCCCCCCAAAAAATGCTAAAGCCACAGTGTTCAGCATTTAAATGTAATTTTAAAATGTAAAAATAAATAAATTTTTAAAAAAATCAATAAAAAATACAGTTGAGAAAACTCTAGTTCATTCATTTATTTTACTTCCTACATGTTAATACTGCATGTGTTGTGTTGACTGATTGACTGAAGTTAATAAAAACTTGTAGTGTAAGTAGTTCTCTGACTCTGATCAGAAACATTGATCTGATGATCAATTCTGAGGCTGTTCTGTCAATAGTTTTCTAATAAACAATAAATGTAAACTTCTGATCAACCAATATTCATGTCAGGCTTAAAGTACAAACTTCCGGGTTAGGTCCCGCCCACTTCCGGGTTAAGCCCCGCCCATCAGAGTGGATAATTTGGCCGGATGAGGATGCAGGTAACGGTGTATTTGCTCATCCCTAGTATTTACCCTTATCGACACACGCTGCATTTTATGGATCTCGTCTGTTGTCTTGAAGTCAAACACAGCAAAATGGACTACAGGTCTGAAACACGGCAAATCGACTACAGGTCTGAAACATGGCAAATGGACTACAGGTCTGAAAACACCTCAGAGGTCTGCTAGCATCACACGTCCTGGAAGCATGTTTCAAGTGTTGCACTGATCTCTTCTTCTACACTTGTGTTCCAGATCATGGAAGGAGCTCCATCAGTAGCAACAAACACAAGATTCATCCACACATATGTACATGTGACACCCCACTTGTGTCCCCCCCCCCCNCCCCCCCCCCCTTCTTCATACAGTCATCTGTGTGTTGTCTGTGTCATTTGATAATTCAGATGAGTTTTTCCTTTTTGTTACATCATAAAGTTTGTGGATCAGATGTTCTGCTGGTGTCTCAGCTGGTCTTGCTGCGGTGGAATCTGACAGTATGGTATTTATTTTCTCTGTCATTTCATCCTTTTGTTTTTATTCCATCATGGCCTCCATCACTTCACTCACACTTTTATTATTTCAGTGTCAGAGAAGGTTTCTTGTGTTTGCTCGGGACTCATGCTGCTCTCAGTCAGCCTCCATCGCTGCTCTTGCTGTGTCATTGATTTGACTTTCTCTTTCACTTTTTCAGCCTGAGCTCCTCTGACAGCTAGTTTGCTGCTTGCAGCAAACTAGCTGCTGAAAGACGACAGGAACAGCAGCCATGTGTCACTCAGACGCATTTGTGGTGACATTTTTGTTCCCTGTATGGATTTAATTGTATTTTGTCTGCTGATTGGGTGTGGAGGCACTGTAGGCTTATTGATTAGATCAGGGGTTCTAAAAATAAATGTACAAATGTTTATCTATGCAAATTATACCACATACACTTTTTTAATTTATTTATGTGAATACACACACACACACACACACAGATAAATATGGTTGATACAGGTGCTAGAGTTGTGCTATATACTATACATGATAATACCAGTATATATGTATATATTTTTCAGATGATAAAGATTTGTCAAATCATGATATTGACAATATCACAGCCAAAAGTAGCAGCTCATCATCTGATGAATTATTTCCTCTGTTGTTTGAAATGGTTCAGCTAAGCTAACTGGCTAACAGCTAAAGGTGGAAACACAACAAATTAGTAGCAGAAACATGGAGCTCCAAAAGTCCTAAATAATGATGTTTTTCAATCTTTTGCACATAATAATAATAATGTTATCTTGGAACTATCTTGTAACAACTCTTCCAGGTTGTTCTGTGATGCATTGGAGTAGCATGACAGCTAAGCTAAAGCTTTTTCTCCAGTCTTTATCTTTGTATTTCGTGGGCTACAGCCAACAGAACAGTGGCTCATTTAAAGTTGTTTTAATAAAGTTGAGATGCATCCAAGTGTCCATTTTCTGTTACTGCCGAGATGCTATAATACTATTTATTTTCCAGCACATTAATAATTGTACCAGAGGTTTAAGACACTAAATTGTGAGATTTTCCTGCAAGTCATATGTTATTTTAGAGTTCAGTAGTTCATGTGATTCCCCATGAAAATAGTTAAGTGCTGTACATCTAAACAGTTTTTGAGTGTGTGTGTGTGTGTGTGTGTGTGTATTTCAAATAAATATACTCTAGAGTTTTCTGATAACTTGTTCCTGCAAGATTTATCCTGTGCACACAAGATTTAAAAAAAAAAAAACAAAACAAAACAAAACATTATTTAGGACTTTAGGAGCTCTGTAGAACACCTGGTGAATATCAAGAAAGTCACATGAGGAGCCAATCAGCTGATTTGATACGCAAAACAAACAGGAAGTGATGCTGACTCAGTCAAGCATGGAGCGTTAACTCAGAAAAACCTAACGGCAGATGAAATTAGCGATGCAGTAACTTTTTGACTCGCTAAAGATATGACAGCAGTCCAAACAGAGGAAAGAAGAAGCTTTAAGAGACTTTTTAAAAAGCTTGACCAAACAAGACACAACATCCTGACAATGAAATGTTTTTCTACCAGCGATGTATGAACAGTGTTAGCTTAGCCGCTACACTCACTTCAGCTGACGTCTTTGTCTCAACCATGGAGTGTGTGTGTGCGTGACATATTTCACCCATTCTGACTCATTTGATTGTCGTCCATTTTGTTTCTGTTCACATTTGCACTAAAAATTCCAGCTCATTTTATTTATTTTATTTTATTTTATTTTATTTTTTTGATGTTAGGATGGGAACGCCGATGCACATTGGTGCTGCCGCTCCTCCTGCGTTTGTTTGTTTGCTTTTGTTTCATTTTGTTTTTTTGTACTTGTGCAACTCCTAAGCCCCCTCTCATTGGGAAGGTGATATTTTTGGGTGGTTTTTGTGAATCTTTGCTCTGCTGGAGACTGTTTTCCTTTTTGCTGCTGAGCTGCCGGCTGTTCTTGCTGCTGCTGTATTAACGTCTTTTAACTGTCCTCTGCTCCGGCGGTTTCTGTGAGACGCCTCCTGCTGAAACTCTTCAAGTACCTGGACTGTCTCATCTCAACATCTCTGAAGTGGAGTGACCACATTTGGTCTTCTTCTAGCCGGTGGATGTGGGTCCTCCGCCTGCCAGGATCGGGATCTGGAGATCTTTCGGCTGTGCTGCTCCTCATCTCTTCCCAGGTCCATCAGCTCCTGCAGCTCCTTCAATACTTTTGGGATGAACACTGGGACACACCTGTTCTGCATTGCTTTTCAGTAACTCCCTTTTTTTTTTTCCTTTCATCATTATCACCTTTTTCTGGGCAGCAATTATTAGACTTGATTTTGAGGGTTTTTGTTTGTTTTTATACTTAAATGTATGCATGCATATATAGTTATGTTTCTGTATATAGTTATTACATTTCTTGTTTTTATTCATATTTTATTATTATTATTATTATTATTATTATTATTAGCCATTGTACAGCACTTTGGTCAATGATAGTTGTTTTAAAATGCTTTATAAATAAATTAGACTCGACTTGAAGTATTAATATTTTTCTCCATTTTGGGTTGATGCTGTCTACATGTGACCTGAAAATATGAGCTCATTTTATTTTGTTGATACTATTTATATTTTATCCTCTACAAAAGACTAGCAGGTCAAGTTAAAGGAAGGTACCGGTGGTTTTGCATGTTTGAGCCCAATAATTACAACCTGCATACAAGTTACATGACTGCCAACCATTTTCCAAAAAAACAAAAACAAAAAAAAAAAAAAAAAAANAAAAAAAAAAAAACTACTGGAGCAGTAAATATTAGAATTGTTTTTCCTACCTTTCAGACTGCCATTAGCTTCAGTTCATTCCAGTCCAGTATGCTATAAAACTCAATTTTTCAGATTTGAAACGTGCTTGAGATAAATAATCCATCACAGCAAACACAACATCTAGGACATGTTTTGTCAAAGTAACTTCTACACGAAGCAACAAGGAAGACGATGTATGCTTCCACCAGGAAATATAGTCCCAGGAGAAGACGGTTTTTACTGAGAAATTAAAACGACCGTGCCTTCAACAATCATGCATGTGTCAGAAGGTGAAACACTAAATTTTATGGTGTGTAAATCACCTGAACATTTGATTTTGAAAGATTAGGGGATTTGGAAAAATATCAGGAAAACTAAAATACAGTTTTATGTTTTGGAAATTGGTTGTAACGTACAACCAGATTGCATATATTGGGTTTAAATATGCAAACTTGCCGATATGGTCCTTTAAATATGAAGTAGCTCATTAAAATGCTGATGATCCTTATTGGTTTTTACCTGAGAACACCTGACAATAACGCTCCGTTAGGACAATGATGCTCTGATTAATGTAAGAGAAGCTTCATGAACAGCTTATCGAGCGTGACGCTGCGTAGTTACCGTAATGTTTTTATGAATCTGTCTCTAAGACCGCCGTTTTTGACTGACTGACGATTTTATCACAATTCTTCCACGAACATAAAGTTTGATCTGAGACATCCCAGTCTGTCGCAGCCTAGATACCAGCACAGGATGCTGCGAGTGAAAGCTGACAAGCCACTGAAGCATCAAACCGCACTCTGAACTGGAGAACAGTACAAGTCTCTGGGGACATGAAGACACCATTTATGAAGGAGAAACGCTGTGATTTCTCCAGACAGAAGAAAGCATAAAAAGGGTTTCTGTGTGTGAATATGGAAATAGGGCAGCGCAGTGCAAGGGTCCTCTGAGACACTTTAATTATGAATAGAAAATGAGAAAGACGGAGGAGAGGAGATGATTTTTTGTCTTCTTACTGATGTCTGCCACAATGACACGCGAGGACATTGTTTTGGTGAAAATGAAAGTGATATCCTGTGGTGTGTCTGATCTAAATAAAGTGAAGGGCAGGTCATAGTACTGTCCTTTCTTATGCATACAGCATATTAGAGTCATATGCAACCCTTTCAGTTCACCATGGAAAGTCTTCACCTCTGATGTCGTCTGATGTCACCTAGAGCTCGTTTATTTCCCTGGCGTATCACCAGGTAGAGAAGTTCACCTTAGCAGCAAAACATCAGACTTCAGAAATCAGAGACTTTTGTTTAATTTATTTGATTCCACTTACAGTTCCATAAACGCTGTGATGAAAATGGAATTCAGGTTAGTAAGATCCACATGTAGGAAGAACCAAGATGAACGTAACATCTAACTATAAAGACAGAAATCTGTGTCTGTGGCACCAACATCTCAAGAACCCAGCACTGTATGAAGTATTTGGCAGCATATACTCTGGTTCACGTGCACAGCAAACAAAGCTAGCTGTGCAGAACTAAATTATGGCAGGCTGCAGCGCATACCAGAGAGTCCGGTGCTGTGCCGAAATCTGCATCCCTGCCAAAAATTGCATCCCCGCTATAAATAATTTCTGAAGATGAAGGAATGAAATCAAGTTCAGAGCTCACATTTGGAGTTATTTGGATGTGACAGGGTGAGTTTGCTGAATGTTTCTCAGGGCTGAGGAAGGAGGAGATGCATTTTTCAGTAAGTGCTCTTCTGCTTAGAATTTGCATCCAAAGTGTAAATAACTTCCTGAAGATGAAGGAATGAAATGACATTAAAAACTCATATTTGGGGCTATTTCTGTGAGACAGGGTGAATGTAACCCTCAGGTCCGAGAAAGGAGGGGATGCATTTTTCGGCAGAAATAACAGATAAATAAAAATAATTAACAGTGGAGGACTGAATCTCTGCTGCCCAACAGACTTGCTGTAGGTATTATCATTGTTGCCTCAAAGAAGTGCCATAATCACTGTTTGATAAAAGTTATTCAAAGGAATAAATATTGTCTTGGATTACATNAGAAGTGCCATAATCACTGTTTGATAAAAGTTATTCAAAGGAATAAATATTGTCTTGGATTACATATGATCCATTGTCTGCGAGTGGGGATGCAATTCTTGACAGGGGTGCAGATTTCGGAACAACACCAACCCAGTCCCAACAGGCATGTTTTGAACAGGCAATGCACCAACATCTCTAGAACCCGACACTGTATGAAGCTGATATTCAGCAGGTTTATTTCTCAGGATCCAAAGATGTGCAGCGTCACATGTGAAGTTGTTTGGATGAGCGGTTCTCAAATTGAGCTGTTCCAGTAAAAAGTAGTCCGTGTGGCAGGATACGCTCTAGGTGTGGTAGCATATGCTCTGCTCCAGTGGCAGGGTGTCAATCCAACCCCGTACAGCAAACAAAGCTAGCTCATGAGGACGTGCAGAACTAAATTATGGGTTGTGGCATACACCATGAAGTCCTTCCTGTTCTGAACAGGCATGTTTTGAATGGGCATGGCACTAATTTCATGTAAAGAGCTTTATACATGTGACCTTTGTATCTGGATAATGAAATCTGATGCATTTACATGTTGCTTTAAATTATCTGGATTCTTCCTGCATCATGATTGGATCTCAGCAGCCTAACGAGCTGCTGAGATCACGTTTTCTCGCTTCATCCATGTTTTTAAACTCCTACGTTTTTAGGGCTATCACTATTGTGGACTATCACTGTTCATGTTCATGATCATTTATGGCAAGTCACAACTCCTGATTCAAAATAACTTTATTAAGCATCACTGAGACGCTTTCCTGTGTGGTCTGGCAGGTCAGAATGTGTTCTGACTGCAACGTGTTCACAGCTTAACATGATATTTTTTTCTAGCAAACTATTCATGAAGAGCACAGCAACACTTTGTACAAGTCTGCTGCATGTTCCAAGAAACTAAAGAAGTGGCTAAATCAGACTTGATGACTTTTGAATTGTGCATTTGAATGGACCGATCTTGATTATTGCTTTGGTACTGACTTACTAGTTACAGCTTCTACTCTGTGTTTGGGACTCATGACTGTGAAAAATGTAATTAGGGAGGATTTAGGAATGTGGAAGCTATTCTGGCTTTTCTCTGTTGTTGTTTTTTTGTCTTGTTTTGCCTCATTAAAAAAGGTTCCATTCAGACCTGTGCTGTTTTTCTGGTTGTTTCTCTTGGATGTTTGACTTTCATTGTGTAACTCACTGTTGGACTGTTTGTATGTCTAGACACTATCATTATTCTGTGTACACTGGGTGTGTGATGTTAAGTAATTTAGAAAGAAATCCCGAATTTCTAATGTCATCACCTTCCAGCCGAACAAAACAAATCAGAGGTCTACTGGGTGACTGTTCAAAGGACAAGCTGAATATTATCCAGGTTTTCCCAAATTCATCCATTGGTGATGTTTTGTTTGGTGACTGGGTGATGTTAGGATGTTTTTTCTGCCCACACAACCAATAAAAACACTGCAGTCAGTACAACTAAATATGAAGTTTTCTTCAGAGCAGGAATTATTGTAGGACAGCATGAAAGCTTTGTACTTTCTAAGTCATCATCAAACAAACCAGAAGAAGAAGAAGAAGAAGAAGAAGAAGAAGAAGAAGAACAGATGTGTAAACAAACATTAAAGTCTTGTGCTGGTCTGATTTGGGTTGGACATTAAATATTCACCAATAGGNTCTCTCTCTCTCTCTCTCTCTCTCTCTCTCTCTCTCTCTCTCTCTAACCTCAGCTGGGACACTCATCACTTCACATCTTCATCGTCTTCCAGAACAGACCTAGTCTTCCTTCTGCTCCTGGCCTCTTTAATGGAAGAAACACAACAGATCAGCCAGATGGTCACAGCTCGCAGCTCCCCAAACCACATGAAATATTCAGTAAGGATTTGCAATCTTTATGATTGTCTTAAAAATAGGAAAGATGGGATAAACAAACACCTGTTTGTAGGTTTAGCTGCTGTCCGCCCAAAACAGCATTCCTTACAACGTTCCCGCTGTCCTCCTTGCTCCTTTTCCTTATTTAAATAGTGGTTCGTTCCTCAGCATGTATATAGTTGTGAAGTCACGTCTGTTCTGCAGTTTTCACGTTTTATACTCGTCATTATGTTCTGCACATTTCATTTCTGTCGCAGAGAAAAACACACAATACTTTAATTTAACACTGGATTCTTTTCTTTCTGTGGCATTTGGAGCGTAGAATTAAAAGGCTTTTTTTTTTTTGGCATAAGTTCATGGATATTAATATTTTCTTTGAATGGTTTTTAACAGGAAATTGCTTTTATATTGTGAGTCGTGACATAAAATAAGAAGTATAAAGTGATCCATACAGTGTGTAATCCACACTATCCCCTCATATATAATACATTAACTTCAACTCTCAGGTAAGATGCTATAAAGTCTCCAACACAATCCCTAAATACATTAAAACACTCCTACTACAAGATCCCACTCACACTACAACACACTACAACAAGATCCCACTCACACTACAACACACTACAACAAGATCCCACACACACTGCAAGACACTACGACAAGATCCCACCCACACTACAACATCCCACTCACAATACAACACAGATGCCACTTGCACTATAACAAGATCCCACACAATACAACAAGATCCCACTCACACTACAACACACCACAACAAGATNGCACTATAACAAGATCCCACACAATACAACAAGATCCCACTCACACTACAACACACCACAACAAGATCCCACACACTACAACACAGATCCCACTCACACTACAACAAGATTCCACTCACAATACAACACTGATCCCACTCGCACTACAGCAAGATCCCACTCAGTAANACAACAAGATTCCACTCACAATACAACACTGATCCCACTCGCACTACAGCAAGATCCCACTCAGTAAAACAAGATCCCACTCACACTAAAACACAGATCCCACTCACACTACAGCACAGATCCCACTCACACTAAAACAGGATCCCACTCACACTACAACACAGATCCTACCACGCTAAAACAAGATCCCACTCACACTACAGCACAGATCCCACTCATACTACAATGTTCCCACTCACACTACAGCACAGATCCCACTCACACTACAGCACAGATCCCACTCACACTACAACAAGATCCCACTCACATTTCAACACAGATCCCACTCACACTAAAACAAGATCCCACTCACACAACAGCACAGATCCCACTCACACTACAATGAGATCCCATTCACACTACAACACAGATCACACTCACACTACAACACAGATCCCACTCACACTAAAACAAGATCGCACTCACACTACAACACAGATCCCTCTCACACTAAAACAACATCGCACTCACACTACAGCACAGATCCCACTCACACTACAAGATCCCACTCACACTACAACACAGATCCCAATCACGCTACAAGATCCCACTCACAATACAACACAGATCCCACTCATACTACAACACAGATCCCACTCACACTACAACATCACACTCACACTACACCACGGATCCCACTCACACTAACACAAGATCCCACTCACACTACAACACAGATCCCACTCAAACTAAAACAAGATCCCACTCACATTACAGCACAGATCCCACTCACACGACAACACAGATCCCACTCACACTACAACATCCCACTCATATTACAGCATTGATCCCACTCACACTAAAACAAGATCCCACTCATACTACAGCACAGATCCCACTCACACTACAACAAGATCCCATTCTCATTACAACACAGATCCCACTCACACTAAAACAAGATACCACTCACTCTACAACACAGATCCCACTCACAACAGCACGGATCCCACTCACACTACAACAAGATAACACACACTACAACACAGATCCCACTCACACTACAAGATCCCACTCACACTACAAGTTGTGACTGATACTACAGCACAGATCCAACTCACACTACAACCAAATCCCATTTACGCTACAACACAAATCTCACTCACAAAAACAAGATCCCACTCACACTACAACAAGATCCCACTCACACTACAGCACAGATCCCACTCAAACTAAAACAAGATCCCACTCACACTACAACACAGATCTCACTCACACTACAGCACAGATCCCACTCATACTAAAACAAGATCCAACTCGTACTACAGCACAGATCCCACTCACACTACAACATCACACTCACACTACAACATCACACTCACACTACAGCACGGATCCCACTCACACTAAAACAAGATCCCACTCACACTACAACACAGATCCCACTCACACTAAAACAAGATCCCACTCACATTACAGCACAGATCCCACTCACACGACAACACAGATCCCACTCACACTACAACATCCCACTCATATTACAGCATTGATCCCACTCACACTAAAACAAGATCCCACTCATACTACAGCACAGATCCCACTCACACTACAACAAGATCCCATTCTCATTACAACACAGATCCCACTCACACTAAAACAAGATACCACTCACTCTACAACACAGATCCCACTCACAACAGCACGGATCCCACTCACACTACAACAAGATAACACACACTACAACACAGATCCCACTCACACTACAAGATCCCACTCACACTACAAGTTGTGACTGATACTACAGCACAGATCCAACTCACACTACAACCAAATCCCATTTACGCTACAACACAAATCTCACTCACAAAAACAAGATCCCACTCACACTACAACAAGATCCCACTCACACTACAGCACAGATCCCACTCAAACTAAAACAAGATCCCACTCACACTACAACACAGATCTCACTCACACTACAGCACAGATCCCACTCATACTAAAACAAGATCCAACTCGTACTACAGCACAGATCCCACTCACACTACAACATCACACTCACACTACAACATCACACTCACACTACAGCACGGATCCCACTCACACTAAAACAAGATCCCACTCACACTACAACACAGATCCCACTCACACTAAAACAAGATCCCACTCACATTACAGCACAGATCCCACTCACACGACAACACAGATCCCACTCACACTACAACATCCCACTCATATTACAGCATTGATCCCACTCACACTAAAACAAGATCCCACTCATACTACAGCACAGATCCCACTCACACTACAACAAGATCCCATTCTCATTACAACACAGATCCCACTCACACTAAAACAAGATACCACTCACTCTACAACACAGATCCCACTCACAACAGCACGGATCCCACTCACACTACAACAAGATAACACACACTACAACACAGATCCCACTCACACTACAAGATCCCACTCACACTACAAGTTGTGACTGATACTACAGCACAGATCCAACTCACACTACAACCAAATCCCATTTACGCTACAACACAAATCTCACTCACAAAAACAAGATCCCACTCACACTACAACAAGATCCCACTCACACTACAGCACAGATCCCACTCAAACTAAAACAAGATCCCACTCACACTACAACACAGATCTCACTCACACTACAGCACAGATCCCACTCATACTAAAACAAGATCCAACTCGTACTACAGCACAGATCCCACTCACACTACAACATCACACTCACACTACAACATCACACTCACACTACAGCACGGATCCCACTCACACTAAAACAAGATCCCACTCACATTACAGCACAGATCCCACTCACACGACAACACAGATCCCACTCACACTACAACATCCCACTCATATTACAGCATTGATCCCACTCACACTAAAACAAGATCCCACTCATACTACAGCACAGATCCCACTCACACTACAACAAGATCCCATTCTCATTACAACACAGATCCCACTCACACTAAAACAAGATACCACTCACTCTACAGCACAGATCCCACTCACAACAGCACAGATCCCACTCACACTACAACAAGATAACACACACTACAACACAGATCCCACTCACACTACAAGTTGCGACTCATACTACAGCACAGATCCAACTCACACTACAACCAAATCCCATTTACGCTACAACACAAATCTCACTCACAAAAACAAGATCCCACTCAAACTAAAACAAGATCCCACTCACACTACAACACAGATCTCACTCACACTACAGCACAGATCCCACTCACACTAAAACAAGATCCAACTCGTACTACAGCACAGATCCCACTCACACTAAAACAAGATCCCACTCACACTAAAACAAGATCCCACTCACACTACAACACAGATCCCACTCACACTAAAACAAGATCCCACTCAGACTACAACGCAGATCCTACTCACTAAAACAAGATCCTACTCACACATCACAGATCCCAATCACGAAACAAGATCCCACTCAAAATACAACACAGATCCCACTTCCACTACAAGAACCCACTCAAACTACAACAAAGATCCCACTCACACTGCAATGAGATCCCATTCACACTACAACACAGATCCCACTCACACTAAAACACAGATCCCACTCACATTAAAACAAGATCCAACTCACACTTCAACATCCCACTTGTACTACAGCAGAGATCCCACTCACACTAAAACAAGATCCCACTAACACTACAACAAGATCCTATTCACTTTACAACACAGATCCCACTAACTAAAACAAGATCCCACACCCACTACAACACAGATCGCAATCACACTTCAAGATCACACTCTACAACAAGATCCCACTCACACTACAGCACAGATCCCACTCACACTAAAACAAGATCCCACTCACACTACAGCACAGATCCCACTCACACTAAAACAAGATCCCACTCACACTACAGCACAGATCCCACTCACACTAAAACAAGATCCCACTCACACTACAACACAGATCCCACTCACACTAAAACAAGATCCCACTCAGACTACAACGCAGATCCTACTCACTAAAACAAGATCCTACTCACACATCACAGATCCCAATCACGAAACAAGATCCCACTCAAAATACAACACAGATCCCACTTCCACTACAAGAACCCACTCAAACTACAACAAAGATCCCACTCACACTGCAATGAGATCCCATTCACACTACAACACAGATCCCACTCACACTAAAACACAGATCCCACTCACATTAAAACAAGATCCAACTCACACTTCAACATCCCACTTGTACTACAGCAGAGATCCCACTCACACTAAAACAAGATCCCACTAACACTACAACAAGATCCTATTCACTTTACAACACAGATCCCACTAACTAAAACAAGATCCCACACCCACTACAACACAGATCGCAATCACACTTCAAGATCACACTCACACTACAAGATCCCACTCACACTACAGCACAGACCCCACTCACACTACAACAAAATCCCATTCACACTTCAACACAGATCTCACTCACTAACACAAGATCCCACTCACACTACAGCACAGATCCCTCTCACACTGAAACAAGATCCCACTCACACTACAGCACAGATTTCACTTATACTAAAACAAGATCCCACCCACACTACAACACATTTCTCACTCACTAAAACAAGACCCAATCACACTACAAAACAGATCCCACTCACACTACAACACAGATCCCACTTACACTACAGCACAGATCCCACTCACACTACAAAATCCAACTCATACTACAAGATCCCACTCATGCTACAGCACAGATCCCACTCACACTAAAACAAGATCCCACTCACACTACATCACACATCCCACTCACACTAAAACAAGATCCCACTCACACTACAGCAAAGATACCACACATTAAAACAAGATCCCACTCATACTACAGCATAGATCCCACTCACACTACAACAAAATCCCATTCACATTACAACAAAGAACCCACTCACTAAAATAAGNAGATCCCACTCACACTACAACAAAATCCCATTCACATTACAACAAAGAACCCACTCACTAAAATAAGATCCTACTCACACTACAACACAGATCCCACTCACACTACAGCAAGGATCCCACTCACACTACAAGGTCCCACTCACACTACAACACAGATCCCACTCACACTACAAGATCCCACTCATACTACAGCACAGATCCCACTCACACTATAACAAAATCACATTCACACTATAACACAGATCTCACTCACTAAAACAAGATCCCACTCAACTACAGCACAGATCCCACTACACAATACAAGATCCCATTTGCATTACAAACAGATCCCACTCACAGTACGACAGAGATTCCACTCACACTACAACACAGATCCCAGTCACACTAAAACAAGATCCCACTCACACTACAGCAAAGATCCCACACACTAAAACAAGATCCCACTCATACTACAGCACAGATCCCACTCACACTATAACAAAATCACATTCACACTATAACACAGATCTCACTCACTAAAACAAGATCCCACTCAACTACAGCACAGATCCCACTACACAATACAAGATCCCATTTGCATTACAAACAGATCCCACTCACAGTACGACAGAGATTCCACTCACACTACAACACAGATCCCAGTCACACTAAAACAAGATCCCACTCACACTAAAACAAGATCCCACTCACACTACAACATCCCACTCATACTACAGCACAGATCCCACTCATGCTACAGCACAGACCCCACTCACACTAAAACAAGATCCCACTCACACTACAGCATAGATCCCACTCACACTACAACAAGATCCCACTCACACTACAACACAGATTCCACTCACACTAAAACAAGATCCCACTAACACTACAACATCCCACTCACACTAAAACAAGATCCCACTCACACTAAAACACAGATCCCATTCACACTACAGCACAGATCCCACTCAAACTATAAGATCCCACTCACACTACAGCATAGATCCCACTCACACTAAAACAAGATCCCACTCACACTACAGCAGATCCCACTTACACTAAAACAAGATCCCACTAACACTACAACATCCCACTCATACTACAGCACAGAGCCCACTCACACTAAAACAAGATCCCACTCACACTACAAGATCCCATTCACATTACAACAAGATCCCACTCATACTACAGCACAGATCCCACTCACACTACAACACAGATCCCACTCACACTAAAACAAGATCCCACTCACACTACAACACAGATCCCACTCACACTACAGCACAGATCCCACTCACACTACAACAAGATCCCATTCGTATTACAACAAGATCCCACTCACACTAAAACAAGATCCCACTCACACTACATCACAGATCCCACTCACACTAAAACAAGATCCCACTCACACTACAGCAAAGATACCACACACTAAAACAAGATCCCACTCATACTACAGCACAGATCCCACTCACTACAAGATCCCACTCACACTACAACACAGATCTCACTCACACTAAAACAAGATCCCACTCAACTACAGCACAGATCCCACTCACACTACAAGATCCCATTCACATTACAACAAGATCCCACTCATACTACAGCACAGATCCCACTCACTACAAGATCCCACTCACACTACAACACAGATCTCACTCACACTAAAACAAGATCCCACTCAACTACAGCACAGATCCCACTCACACTACAAGATCCCATTCACATTACAACAAGATCCCACTCATACTACAGCACAGATCCCACTCACACTAAAACAAGATCCCACTCACAGAAAAACAAGATCCCACTCACACTACAGCACAGATCCCACTCACACTACAAGATCCCATTTGTATTACAAGATCCCACTCACACTAAAACAAGATCCCACTCACACTACATCACAGATCCCACTCACACTAAAACAAGATCCCACTCACACTACAGCAAAGATACCACACACTAAAACAAGATCCCACTCATACTACAGCACAGATCCCACTCACTACAAGATCCCACTGACACTACAACACAGATCTCACTCACTACAACAAGATCCCACTCACACTACAGCACAGATCCCACTCACACTAAAACAAGATCCCACTCACACTACATCAAAGATCCCACTCACACTAAAACAAGATCCCACTCACACTACATCACAGATCCCACTCACACTAAAACAAGATCCCACTCACACTACAGCAAAGATACCACACACTAAAACAAGATCCCACTCATACTACAGCACAGATCCCACTCACTACAAGATCCCACTGACACTACAACACAGATCTCACTCACTAAAACAAGATCCCACTCACACTACAGCACAGATCCCACTCACACTAAAACAAGATCCTACTCACACTATAACACAGATCCCACTCACACTACAGCACAGATCACACTCACACTACAACACAGATCCCACTCCACTAAAAGAAGATTCCACTCACACTACAGCACAGACTCAGACTACAGGAATAATCTGAGTTGCTGTTTTCAAGCTAAAATATTGCAGGTTTTAGTTATTTATATTTTACTTAGGGGAACACTCTACTTTTACACTCATTCAGTTTTACTCACTTAATTACAGTTTGCAGTGTTGTTTACTTTTATAATCACAACTCATCGCTGTTCAGTGTTACATGGTTCATATCACGTCACATATTGTTCCTGCAAAAACATCTTCAGATATCATGAGATATTTTAAGGATATATTGCTCATCCTACCAGGCAGCTTGATTTGCTGTCTGGAGATATTTCAGTCTGGATGATAGAGAGGCTATGAAGCACCGAAGAAATATGGCGGCAACATCCCCCATTTCTCACATCTGAAAGTAGAGCCCCCACAAGAGTGCACAATTACAAATTAACTAATTACAAGTGGGGCTGCTCAGCGTTGATTGTGACCCACAGTAAGATAAGTGGGAGCTCTGCTGGTCTGAGCTAATTCTATCATCCATGTGTTCCTCTATCAGCAGCTCTCTGTCATTTCCAAACATCTTAACAAGCTCACCAAGCTTATATGCAGATCAGGTGGCATGTTCACCGCAGCTTCAGCGAGTACACGTCTGAGCACGTCATGGTTAAAGCTTTGCACCTTGACTGTGTGTGTGTGTGTGCACACGAGCGGATGCGAGTGTTCAGCCTTAATAACGCTACCTTACTCCTTAGAGAGTTATCTTTCCAGAATCAGTAGGGACCGGGATGCTTCCTTCTTCCCTCAGGGAGGCATTTTTTCCCCAAAGACCCGCTCTTCTCCCCGAAACTGCAATGATGAACAACAACACATAACACCTAGAAAGTAGGCCACAAGCATGCACAATCAGTCCTGCTCCCAGTCAACTTTTGTTGAGGATTAATGGAGGCAAGGATTTTGTCTTTGTTAAGGTAAAAACATCAACATTTCTCTGTAGTCTAACGAGATGTTTACCTGCAACCATCAGGTAACAGAAATTCATATGAACATTACAACATGTATTCTGTGTCATTTTTACTCATGTTGTGTGGCAGGAAGAGAATAACTCTAAAAGTAGCACAGTAGAGTGTTTTCCTTAAGATTTAAGTAACAAAATCTTGTAATATTTTAGCTTGTAAAGAATAACTCAAATTAATTTGAGCTGAAAGTCTTGTCATGTATAAAACAAATATTAAATTAAAATAAAGTTAAATCAATTGAAGTTATCATAAATTTTCAAGTTCAAGTCCTGTAATCTGTAAATTGTCTTGTAGTCTATTATTATTATTATTATTATTATTATTATTATTAGTAGCAGTAGTAGTAGTAGTAGTAATAGTAATAGTAGTAGTAGTAGTAGTAGTAGTAGTAGTAGTAGTAGTAGAAGCATTAGAAGTACCATAGTAATATAGTAGAAAGTATTATTGTGGTCTTATATTTTCCACTGTGGACAGTAGAAATAACATTTAACTCTTCTGTTTGTCCTGTGCACATTGTGGAATAATAATAAAGTTGACTTAACTCCATAAGTAGAATCAGCAAATAAAATGACTGATGATGTCATCAGATCTGATCTTTGGCAGGTTATGATTTTCCCTCCAGAGCTAAATAGCCTCTATGATGCTAAACTTAAATACGCTCTGAAGTCCAAATCCACCACAAGACAAGAACCCAGCTGAAGTTAGCATAGCGGCTAAGCTAACACTGTTAGCAGTTAAGCTAATACTGTTATTGCATCACAGGAACAAGTCATCCACTGATAAAAGTCACCCCGCTTTGCTAATTTCACTCCACTGTTAGCTTGTTCTGTCACAGGAAGTACAGCTAGCTAACACTCCAGCTATNTAATTTCACTCCACTGTTAGCTTGTTCTGTCACAGGAAGTACAGCTAGCTAACACTCCAGCTATGCTTGAATGAATCGCTTCCTGTTTGTTTTGCATCAAATCAGCTGATTGGCTCTCCTCCTCATGTGACTTTCTTTGTATTCACCAGGTGTTTCTGCCTCAGGTGGAGAAACTAATTTGTTGTGTTTCCACCTTTAGCTGTTNTATTCACCAGGTGTTTCTGCCTCAGGTGGAGAAACTAATTTGTTGTGTTTCCACCTTTAGCTGTTAGCTTGTAGCTGAACCATTTCAAACAACAGAGAAAGCTCCTTTTTCAGAAATAATTAATCAGACCTGCTGCTTTCAGACATGTTTGCTTAGTTTCTTTTTATTGTGCATGATGTGAAAATTCATGAACATGTCATCATGTTGCAGTATTTTCAATACTGTGATTTGACAGATTGTTTTTGTTCATATAAATTCATACTCTGATATGGCACAGCCCTGGTCCTTGAAAGATGGATGACGATGATGATGAGGATGATTCCCTGACTTTTCATCCTGATCAGTGTTTCTCAAACGTTTTCTATGATAGCATTTCTGAAGGAGCAAAACATCTGTGTACCACCTCACCAACAAGCCGCCAACTCCAAGAATATTCACAGGAAAGAGGAAAACCTGCGTGCACGTGTTTCAATGCCTTACAACAAGGTGAAAATACACCTGCAGGAATTCTTTTCATATTCAAGCGTCATTACACTACAATATTGTCAATATTGTCACATGACAAATTTTTAATAGAGTTTTAAATCATCGTTATCATGAGTGATAAGATGTGGCACAATCCTGCTTCTCTGTGATATTTGCTGTTCTAAAAGTTGCCTTTTCCTATTACACCATGTTAGTAATACCTAACATGGCATTTTTTCCTCTTACCAGTAGTTTGTGTGTGTTTGTGACCTTCTGATGCAGCGCCGCAGGGCCGGACGACAGCCATTCCATGACCTTAGCACAGTCCGCAGAGATTCAGCCCCCTGGCAGTCTGGAGGGGGGCGGTTGCTCTGAAAGGGTGTTATGCGTGAATCATTGATCCAAAAGGCTATTTTGTGGTCAGTCCAAATAGGCAATACAGAAATGTAACTAAACCCTGTGTTTACTAGCATCAGAGGTCTGGCCTGTGCTGAAGGTCAGGCCCACGATCTGCTTACAGGCTAATTCAACTGGAAAACATGACCGCTCTGCTCTCTGTGGGATGAAACTTTCAATCATGTCACACTTCAGCAGCGACGCTGCGACATCACTCTTCTGTCAAGTCACGTCTTGTCATTTCTGACTCCTCATCACCAATTACGAAATATTTCACCAGGTGAAATCCTGTCTCATCTCTGAGATACACTACAGGCCGGAAGTTTGAAGCCACCCCAAAATTGACAAAAAACATAATTAATACACTGTTTGTTTTAGAATTTCTTGCACAGGAAATGACAAAAATACGTAAAATAAATGTAAGTAATTAGTTTTCAAGAAGAATTAGTCAACAGTAGCACATCATGTAGCCACTCTGGCTACAGAAATGATTATAATGAAAGCATCAGTCTGTATGCAGCACTCCTGTTGTGTTCCAACTCCCTGCTGATGTGTTTTAACATTCTATTCCTGCTGTCTGCCTTCTCCCACATCATTTTGGATTAATGTGGTGGTACACAGTCTGCTCATGCTAAATCTGGGCGTGGCCTCAAACTTCTGTCCTGTTGTGTATGCAGTGCTTGATTTGGGCAAAAAGAAATGCCGGAACCACAGTCGGATTGGGATGCTAATTTTTACTGGGACTTTCAGTTGTCAAAGGGGGGGGGGGNAGGGGGGGGGGGCAGCACCAAGTAAGTCCCTGTCAAACTGAAACAAGAGCCTCGTAGCCGGCTTGCAGCATATGTGTCCCACCGCTGACAGACGCACCATAACTACATTTAAGAAACTAAATTTAAAAAAAAACAAAACACCGCCACTATGGAGAAACATTTCACAGTGTGATTATTCCTCTATCAGCTTTTAGAAAGGCTTGTTTTCATCCATTTTATCCAGATTTCCAGGTTGGTGTATTAGCTTTGATAATTTGCTTTCGTGATTTTGTCAAGAATTTGTCATACACAATTTAATTATTTTATTGTTTAATGCACACAATTATGTCCAAAAGCAATATAAAATTAAACCTAAATTACTTAATATAGTTCCGGAATGCTAGCTCCTGAAATAATCTAAATAATCTCTCCTGGTATGCACAGAGCCATGAGAAATAAGTGCTGGAACTGAGTTCCGGTGCGTTACGGCACAAATTAAGCACTGTGTATGTGAAGTCACAAAAACAAATTATGTAAAGCTGCAGGATTTCTGGTGAAAAGTGATGTGCACAAGAAGCTGATGATCCCAGAAAATGGAAACAATATGTTTGCCGTGATGCCATTATTTATGTTTTTGTTTTTTTGTTTTTTTTTTTTTGCAGGAGTTATGACTCCTCCCACTCATTTCTGTCACATATTTTTGAATAGTTAACACAAAGCGATCGAGCGCTGACTGGCCTCTGATGTGGGGCTTTTTGTCACTGATGTCTGAAAACCTGCAGAGACCTCTTGATCAGAACAGTGGAGACACCCCCACCCCACCCTCCCTCACTTTTATTTGCAATATGAGACATACTGTTGTGAAGAACGTACTGACAGCTTTAAGAAAAAATTGGACTGAGCTGAATATTACAATAATGTGGTAAAGAGAGACTTTGTAGTGAGGGAATCTGAGTAATTCGTATTTCTGCTTGGAAATTCACCAGTTCACTTCAAATTCAGTCGTAGAATGTGTCAGACCCCCATTTCAAGATGCAGCATGAATTTTCTCCAGGCTTGGCTTCCCAAAATACACTTTCCTTTCTCATCCTGACGCTCTTGGCTCTTACAGACGTATGGTTTGGACTGTATACCTATATACTTCTATAAGGTGTAATAGGTAAACAATAAAATTTAAAAATGATTCCTTTGCAACTTTTATTTATACTTTGACCATTCCAAAATGCAGCTGAATGTGATTAAGTCTCACATGATTTAAATTTATTTTAATCATTTTTTAAAGTTTATCATGTCTTTAGAAAACTCGAGGTGTTAACATGTCACAATGTGAGATGGTATAAAATCTGTTGTTTGCTCTGGTCTGATTAAATGATTCTAATGCTGCATTTATCTGTTGATATGGTTCAGTTTCACACAGGAAACATCCAATCGAACCAAAGTATTTCAGCAAAAGTCATTCTGGGCACAGGAAGAAGTCAAATCAGGAAATAGTTTACTATGCCAAGAAACTAAATAACATGGAAATGAACCCTCGTCTGATACCATATGAAAACACCCTAATAGTAGATAAGCATAATTATCCATGTCCAGTTTATAAAAATTTCACCACATTTTATGACACAGTTGGTTCATTTTGCGCTGTGGGGTATTAAAAACAGTTTTTATTTAATGTTCACAGTTTGTCCTCCTTGCTGTGTTTTCTGAGCTCCTGCCTGGATGTTCAGGCATCAGAAGACAGGATCATTATTGCTAACAGCCTCCCTCACATCATTAGCCAGGCTGCTTCCCCTTCACAAAATTGATCCGCTTGGACTTGGAGTGACTCCCCTCCGCTTTTACAGCAAGCCGCTTTGCCCACTCAGAAGGTGAATTAACTGATGAGTGTGTAACTAGCAGGAGGTCTGGCCATCCCCGTCTCGTTTGTGTTTGAATCATCAGCCCCTTGCGGGGATGCGGCTTCGCTGGTAGCGGGCGTGCCAGCCTGGAGAGCAAAACACTGATTTTTAATTGATACATTAAACAGTCGAACAGATTGCACAACCTCAGGACATGAATGAAACAGCATGCAGAAGTTCCCTCCAGGCAACCTGAGAATCCCAATTCCTACTGTCGCTCTCCCCTCCATTCCTTTTAGTTATCCGCTTTTCCACAGGGACACACTTTGGTTGTGTTTCAGCTGGTGAAAAACATAACGCCGACCTGCAAAAAAGAAAAAAAAAAAATGTTTCTGGAGAAACAGTAATGTGGGAATGAGATCTATCAACTTTATTTTAGGGAAAGTGACTTTGTGCATCATGCATTTTACTGCCTGATCTGAAGAATCAGAACATTTACATGCACTCGATACTCCGGTTATTTGTCTGTACTCTGCTTAAGGCAAAAACGTGAGTGACAGAATTAATATGATTCCACTATTTGCTGGATGTACGTTGCATAATTGGAGGACGAGGAGAGTTTGTGGAGTGTTTTGGAGTGTTACTCCAATTATAACCAAATAAATTGATTTACTATCATATAATCTGTTAGTCAGAAAGATTACTCCAGTTTATGTTGATTTCAATATGATTATGGTGTTTATGTGATGCTTGAAAAAAAATCAATTTATTGCTTTAATCCAAGTATTATAAAAGTTTTAACATGCATGTAAACACACTGACTGTGTATAATGTTCATTCTTGCCCTTTAAAAACTTATCAAGTCATTTTTGTCACTGAGTCTTAAAAGTATTTTTAATTTGTTAATATATTATTGTATTTATTTTTTCAGCCTGTTTCCATCAACTTCAAAAATATTATTTCTTAAGAAAACTGTAGTTTTTTTTTTCTTCTTCAAATTCCGTGTTGTATCAATTTTGAGAAAGTTCTTGAGAAAAACAGGTTAAAATAATCTTTTTCACTAGTTTTAATAAAGATTTTTAGGATTTGCAGAATGTTATTTTTTTTCTTTATTTTTTATTTTTAGCAGTGTGTTTGTCTGTGTGTGTGTGTAGCTTTAAATAGGAAAGCGTGTGTCGTTTGGCAGGACTAATTAAAATGATTTATGTCAGCTTTGCATGTCATCACTGGAAGCCAAAGTACAGCCTACAACATAAAAGGTGAAATGAATTAATGAATGAATTAATGAATTAATTTGCAGAAACACACGTGAAGCTGGAAGCATAATGTATTAACGGGAGCGAGCGGCATGAGGAGGCAAGGTGACATTTTATCTCAAGAATGTCTCATAGCTGTACGGACAACTGGGAGTGAGATCCGTCCACGTCCGTGTGCATCCTGGCAGGTCCGACTGTGTTCCGACTGAAATGCGTTCTTGCATTATACATTTTTTACATTTCACATTTTTACAGATCACTTTTTAATGGAAGATATCAATGAGGCTGAAATAAAGGCCAAACTTTGTTCATCACATTCAGCTTTGTCAAATTCTGTTTGAGTTTCATGTAAAAACACAAATGAAGTGACATCCAAAGAGCATGTCAGCATCTGATGATGAAAGGTGTAACAGTGGGAAAGCAGAGGATGTGAGGGGGTGGAGGCGGTCGCTGAGCGGAGGGATGAATGAGTCGTCATGGGAACGGTAGAGACTCAGTGTGGGGATGTAACTTCTGAGCCTCCTAGGAGCCCCACACAGCCCCTCCAACAGGGAAAGGATGGAAGTGGTACCCATGGAGCTGGAAGAAGGGGGAGGGGCCAAATGGGTGGGATGAAGGGATGTAGGTAAAGGGATGGATGATGGGTGAGAGAGTGGATGTTGGCTGCACAGGTATGGTTGAAGCTCCCAAACTTAAAGGACCATACCAGTGATTTTGCATGGTTAAGCCCAATAAATAGAACCCACGTTATGTTACTGACAACCATTTTCCTAAACATAGAACAGTATTTTACTTTTTGTGTTATTTTGCCAAATCCCCATATCTTTAAAGGACCATACCGTCCATTTTGTATGTTTGAGCCTAATGTATTCAATCTCAGGAAAGCTGAAATACAGTTTTATCCTTTAGCAAATGATTGTCAGTAACGTAACATATATGAAAATTGAATATATTAGTCTCCAACATACAAAATGGGTGGTATAGTCCCGATAAAGCCTGAGCGGCCCGAGTCTGGGACCGAGCACTTCCTGTGTAGCGTTTGTGACATTATATAATCACCATTTCTCAATAAAATAGAGATATATGAATATCTACAGAAAGCTTGGATTCTTCCGAACAAAATGCGACCAAGCATGACATTTTATAACCACGCAATCCCAATATAAATGTAATTAAAGCACAAGATAGATTAGCTAAGCTAGATATAGCTTTGTCACTTCTCAATGATGTAATTTCCGAGGACGGTCTAAATATTAAAGTCTATCTCTGTGCTTGGATAGTAGACTAGCAGAGGATTTGATTGATGGGTCATTGGTCCTATCAGTTTTTGTACAGCCATGGCAACAGGCATATGTTTCATGTGCGTAATGTGTGCGTAATATTTCCCTGACAGACCGGAGACCGGTCTGCCAGTGCACTCATCCCAATGTCGCATTTGCGACATTATATAATCACCATTTCTTAATAAAATGGAGATATACGAATATCTATGGAAAGCTTATATTCTCCCAAACAAAATGAGACCAAGCATGACATTTTATGATCACGCAATCCTGAGATAAATGTAACTAAAGCACCAGATAGCCTCCAAGTTAATGTTAGCTTGGAGGCTAGCAGTAGCTTCTCAATAACATCACTACCTAGTTAGACTTGGATAGAAACAATTGGATAGAATTTGATTGATGGATCAGTGGCCCAATCAGCTTTGGTTTATCAGCAGCCAAGTTTGTCTGTGTGTTTAAAAACAAAACAAAAAAAAAAAAACATGCTCTCACTCTGTTGGACACCTTGGAGAGACAGTTTTGTCTCAAACAGGGACAAAACAGGAACACCAACGGTGCCAAATGCCATAACTTTTTTTCACTACGTTCAATCATTCTAAATCTTTCAGCATTTAGAGTTTACACATTTAGCAGCATCACAAAAGTTAATCTAAGGAGCTGGCTTGTTGTGTGCCTGAAATGTATAACTTGAAAAAAACCCTTTGTTCGCCTACATTTTTTGTGTGTTTTTATTGTCATTATTGAACCTGAGAATCTCTAAACTTGAAGCCAGGCCATTTTCCTGAAAATTTAAAAGGTTTTATGTTAGTTGGAACAAAGTAAATGATTCTCATTGTCATATGTTCAGAGTTGTAAGCCTTCATTTTTGGGTATGCCATGTAGGCAGAAACTGCTCAAAAACCCTTTAAAAACCCATTTGTAACCCTTTACTGCCTGAGCAGTAAAGGGTTACAAATCAAATGTTTAGGTGATACTTGCACCTTAAATTTCTTGATAAAAGCTGTCATCTCTTGGGACTATATTTCCTGGTGGAGACACATTACATGTAGCTCCATGTTGGATTGGTTAAATTAAAAAATTCCACAAAAAATAAAAAACAGCATCTTATTCCCTGTGTTGAATTACACATCTTAAGCATGTTTCAAGTGTCTACAAGTAGATTTTTATAACATACTGGAATGAATTGAAACCAATGGCAGTCTGGTAGGAAAAACAATTCTAATATTTACTGTTTGGTAGCACGTTTTGGAAAATGTTTGGTAGTAATGTAATGCGGGTTGTATTTGTTGGGCTAAAACATGGAAAATCCTGAAAGCATCAAACTAAACACCAGCTGTGGTTTGGACTTCATGTCTTTAATTTAAATGGCCACATTCCGATTCATGACTTACGTTCAATCCATAAGCTATTACTGTTTATCATCAAATCCCAGTGGGCTGAAAATACAACAAATGTTCTCCAGCGCCTGATTTAGAGGATGGACTCCGGCTTATTCCTTTGATGAATGTATTTTTTTGTTCTAAACAATCCCTTTATTGTAACATTACAGCATTTCCATATTTCTGAAAGCACAGACTGCTAAATTGCCACATCTCAACCATGTGAAGTTCACTTAGTTCAGTCTTTATGAATATTAATTCATTGTCCTTAATGTGAGTTTAATGTAGATGCAGTACCTATTCTTAGACTCAATTTGGTGACATGCTACACGAGGCAAAGCAACACTCGCTTACACAAGTTGTGTTGTAACGAATTTGTTTGTTGGAGTTTTCACACTTTAGTCAACAACGTGAAAATGGGAAAAAGCTAAATCTCATTAACTACCTTTGGTGTGTTGACATTTCATTTGCATCCTGCGAGACGAAAGTACGCCTCTTCATTTCACACGTTCCTTCCTCCATTTCCTCCTCAGTCATGCCAGTTTGGCACAAAAGGAATCAGCGTATGACAGTAATTTCCGCAGCATTTTATTAACGCTCAGACTCACAGATGTTAGAGCTGCATGCAGTTATTATTTCTGCTGTGTTCCTTTAGCTGTAAGTAAAGTAAAAGTTTATTTATATAGCACCTTTCAGGAACAGACAGCACAATGTGCTTTACAATACAATCCAAAGACACTGCAGCAATTCAAGGACACTGAGATTCAACGGCAACGAGACAACATTTTAAACATGTCAGAGTAAAAATACCTTAAAAACACAACATAAAAGGCGTAAATGTTGTATGCTAAGAAGTAAACATCCAGGAGTGAGTACACAGTAATCTTAAGCAAAAACGAGCTGAAAAAGCTGAGCTTCTTTTTAAAGATGTCCACAGTGTCCACTGCTCTTACATCCAAAGGCAGGGACTTCCACAGTTTAGGAGCATGCTAAATTAGCACTTCAGAAGCACGGGCTCCTTTAGTCTGGAGTCTAGAATGAGGAACACTGAGCAAGTCCTGGTCAGAAGACCTGAGGGACCTAATTGTGGCATAAGGCTGGAGAACAGGGGTACTCAAATACCAATCTTAAAGGTCCACAAAGAAAAATTTCAATAAGACAAAGGTCTGTTTATTAAGGTTGGATTGGGATTTGTACCGGGAATTTAAAGTGTCGGGGGGGGGTGCTGATGAAGCTACCTGTGCTGTCATCTCAGTGAGCCCAACGCTATGTCAACCCATCGTTGTTGTCATGGAGATGACAGGACACTGAATGTGATTGGACCAAAGCAGAGCAGACATTCTCATACAGACAGTGCAGCAGTCGGACATTCAGTTTCACTTTCTCTACAGCGGAGAAAGCGACAAATTTTGACTTGTTGCGTCACAGGATTGTCTCACAGATAATATAAATAATACATATGAAAAGTATAATTTTCTCAGAGTCCAGACACAGTTGTGATTAGGTCTGGATCCGGACTGGAGTCCGGACTTTGAGGATGACTGCCATAGAAGCTCTAGGGCAGGAGACTGACCATGTAGAGCTCTATAAGTAAGAACCAGAATCTTGAAATGAATTCTAGAGTTTATGGGAAGCTAATGCAGGGAAATTAAAAGAGGTGTAGCATGAGACCTTTCTGACGACCAGAAGCTTCACAGCTTCTGAACCACTTGTAGGGTCCAGGGATGAAGAGTGTGGGATTGTGAAGAGCGAGTTATACAGTAATCCAGCCGAGAACAAACAAAAGCATGAATCATCATTTCCATCTCTATGAGATACAATGTGCCTAAGTTTTGCAATGTGCCTTAGGTGGAAAAAACGAGAGAATTAAACAGCTCGTCAGCTGTCAGCTCGTCCTTCATGACCTCTAAACCTGGTCCTGGCTGTTCTCAGGAAGGATGCAGACTCTGAAGGTTCATCTCAGTCTAAAAGCCTGAAGTTGAGTCACTCAACTGGAAAAAAGGAGCTTGAAAACATTTTGCTGTTCATCCAAAAGTCTTCTTCAGTTCTGTGTTTTTGCCATTTTATTCTGTTCCTTGTATTTACATGGTTTTCTTATTATTTGCTGTTTTATATCCTCCTTTACTGTTTCATTGTTTTTATGTTGCTCGAGGGGATGGAATTTCTCTTTGAATTGCCTCTCCTGAAGGTTTTAAAACTTTTTGTTATATGATAACGTAGTTTTTCCTTGTCTTCATAGAGAGTTTGTGCTGGTCAGGAACCGTTAATCTGTGGGTAAAGCCCTTTGAGACATTGGATGTGATATCGAGCTACATGAATAAACTTGCATCAATCATATCCATCAATAAATGCCACTAAATATTCCCGCTACAGTTAGTAGTGTAGAAGCTTTTCAATCAACGTTTTGCAAAACGTCTACAAACTTCAACTTCAACCTTCCAGACGAGCATCTGTGCTTTTCAGAACTTTACCAACACAGTAAAGCAGCAGGGATTTTAAGTTGTCAAAATCTGATTACCAGCGATGTAAAGCAGCAGAGTAAAAATGCTTTCTTACAGTACTTAAGTATTTTTGCTGGAAATATGTACTTTATTCAAATATTTATATTTTCATAAATGTTTCCAAAATAAAGTATATACACTTACTTTCTTTATTCAGTACAAGTTGATTGCTCGCTATAAAGAAAAGTCTTTAAAGGCTAATGTTGTTTGAATTCCCCACATCCATGTTTGGTATATTATCACTATGCTAACTTGCAGTAATGGCGTAAGATATCATGTATTGACAGATGTGGAAGATTAATGCATTCATCTCAGTGAGGCAGAGATGACTGAGCATCAATCAGACAATAAATGTATTCATGTATTTTTTCACCTCAGAGGACAATGGAACTCGATGTGGAGATGATGGAACTTATAAGTCAAGTCAAGTTTTTTTGTAGCCCAGGATCATATCAGCGTCTCAAAGGTCTTTACAGACACCCATTAACTGTNTCAAGTTTTTTTGTAGCCCAGGATCATATCAGCGTCTCAAAGGTCTTTACAGACACCCATTAACTGTTCCTGACCAGCCCAAACTCTCTAAGAAGACGAGGAAAAACTCCCTAAAAACCTTATTATATAAGGAAAATGGAAGAAACCTCAGGAGAGGCTACTCAAAGAGAGATTCCCCCACCTCAAACGACCAGGTGTGACATAGGAGCCACAGGTATAGAAACAGGTAAATTGCAAAGACCAAAACAAGGAAATATTACAGAATAATATGAACAGCATGTAATGAATGATGCAGTGTCAGTTTAGTCAATATGAAATCAATGTTATGGCTAAAATATGAGCCACATAGAGTGACGCTGCACCGTGGGAGGAGAACCAGCTGGCA
>VXCM01006699.1:0-25628 GCA_014773175.1 Lucifuga dentata | reverse complement strand
ACAAAAAAGCAAAAACAGAAGAAATCTGTAAGGGGGCAAATACTTTTTCACAGCACTGTATATCTGGTGTGAACAAGTGAGCAGGCGGGCAACAGAGTGTGTGTATCATTATTTGGTTATTCTTTTATCAGTAAAGTTCAGTTAAACTAAGAACGTCTCGGTTATTATTATGTAGAAACTTTCCGCAACACTGCATACTGCTTCTCCTACACATCTCCGACTTGAAGCGAATCTCAGGCCGCCCTCCCAGGAATTCCCTGTAAATGGAAACAACACCTGAGCCGTGCGGAGAGCTCAGGTGTTGTTTCCAGTTTGTTGCGGCTCGATACGATTCACCAGCAGTGGGGAAAAAAAAGTGGCATAATTCTTCTTGAATCTGAAGGCAGACACACAACAACGTGCCTGACTTGTCTACTGAAGTGACTGAAGTAGTTTTAGGTGGTTGTTGTAGATTTGTGACTGATTTCTCTTTGCGTTCTTCTCAGAGCCTCTGCATAAAGAAGTCCAGAGCCTGGCATTCATCGACGTGGTGTCCAAGCTGAGAGCGCACGAAAATAAGACCGTATCACACCAGGCCTCGCTCACAGAGCAGCGGCTAACTGCCCAGAGCTAAATGACTCTGCCGCCCCACCCCCACCTTCAACACCTGCCTGACCACATAATCACCCAATCATGAGTGCCCCCTCCTCCCCTTGCACCCACCGTCATGTGCCAAGGTACCATTAACTGCAGCCAAGCCGACAGTTGTGTCCCCCCTCCCACCAGGGTTAGACTGATACCAGGCCAGTACCCATATCTTACCACCCAGCAACTGATACTTTGTGCTTATATTCAGCATCTTCAAACTTTAACTTAGTATTTCATTTTAATTTGAAATAACAAAAAACTCAAAAACATTCACACAGTTCCATGGCCTTGCCTGCAAAGAACATGACAGGTGTGTTAGTGAGGCCGGTGTAGGAGCTTCAGGCGGGCGGACGCTCGTTTCGCTGCAGGTTTTACATGCTAGAGGTCGCAGCTCACTTCATCTGACCCCGCCCTCTGACCCGCTCAGAGAGCTTGTTGGCAGGAAACCGCTCACACTGGAAGGAGGAGTGAAAACCCACTATCATTAGAGGGGGGAGGGTGGTGTGTGTGTGCATGTGCATCTCTGTAATATCAATGCAATGCGACAGTTTCAAATTATAGATGTAGAAAAACAAATGATTTGCCTCCCTACTTTGACACCTCAACAAACCTGACCAATTGCTGCATGAAGCTGGCTTGCCTGGCCGAGCAGTGGAGTCCGACGAAAGTTACAAATTTTGTTGGCTGCAGCCCCCCCCCAACCAATGAAAAGGGGGTTTCTGCCAGTTTTCAACTCTTCAACAAGAATGTCAGAGGAACCATGCTGTGGCCTAAAACCTGGTGAGACTGTGATGTCCAGTGCCCCCTCAATGGAATGATTAGTGCGTCTGAGTAACAAGCTGCAGTAATGAGTTCCATTAACGTGCAGTAACAAGCTGCGATGAGGAGCTGCAGTAACGAGCTGCACATTATCAGTAATGAGCAGTGGTAACGAGCTGCGTTAATGTTCAGTAATGAGCAGTGGTAACGAGCTGCAGTAACGAGCTGCACATTATCAGTAATGAGCAGTGATGATGAGCTGCAGTAACGAGCTGTGTTAATGTGCAGTAACGAGCCGCACATTATCAGTAATGAGCAGTGGTAACGAGCTGCATTAATGTGCAGTAACGAGCCACACATTATCAGTAATGAGCAGTGGTAACGAGCTGCGCTAATGTTCAGTAATGAGCAGTGGTAACGAGCTGCAGTAACGAGTTGCGTTAATGTGCAGTAATGAGCTGCACATTATCAGTAATGAGCAGTGATAACGAGCTGCAGTAATGAGCTGCGTTAAAGTGCAGTAACGAGCTGAACATTATCAGTAATGAGCAGTGGTAACGAGCTGCGCTAATGTTCAGTAATGAGCAGTGGTAACGAACTGCAGTAACAAGCTGCGGTAACATGCAGTAATGAGCTGCATTAATGTGCAGTAACGAGCTGCACATTATCAGTAATGAGCAGTGGTAACGAGCTGCGCTAATGTTCAGTAATGAGCAGTGGTAACGAGCTGCAGTAACGAGTTGCATTAATATGCAGTAACGAGCTGTGTTAATGTGCTGTAATGGGCTGCAGTAATGTGCAGTAATGAGCTGCGGTAACAAGTTGCAGTAACGAGTTGCAGTCGTCACCGTGTCTGAGGGCAGATATCGGTGCAACTCTGGTATCAGTCTAACCTGCTTCTCACCCATGCATGCATCTCCTGCTACAAGTAGCTCCATGAGGCGCCATAGACAGAATAACGCAATAGATACGAGACTCTTACGACCATAGCTGTGATTCCATCCGCCCATAACACCACCCGTGAAAATATGTACAAAAGAAAAAATAATGTCGTGCAGTTTTTTTTCTCTCATAATCAAAGAAAAATCAGCCATGATGTGCCCAGTCACATCCTATATAGCTTGAGCATAAATGGAGTAGAAAACGTGCATGTTTTAGTCCTGTTGAAGGTGTGCCAGTGTTGATTTGACCTCTCACCTGTAAACCCACCACCACCTCCACGCTGTACACGCCTTTCTGCATTTATGCAGTTTTTACTTCCTCAGTCTCACACATTCCCAACTGCTCCATACGTTTCCCTTCATTAAGAGAAAGAAGTGCAGTGAAGAACACGTTCAAGGCTCTAACAGATGATGGAAGAAACAATCCGTATGAAATAGGATATGAAGTGCATAGGAACGGCTTGACATTTCTACAGGTAAAATTCTTTTGTTTTCAGGGAAGGAGCGAAAACAAGGAAATCATCAATAAAATGATCATTTTTATATCTTGCATTGGGCAGGAAGTACAGCTGAATTTTAGCCGAGAAGAAATGAAAAAGTGAAAATGCCTGGTTAAAGAGCCGCGCCGTCACATTCCTTCCCAGCTCTCACATTTTAGAAATTGGGGCTCTATTGGATGCTGACACTAAATCAGATGTTGCACCTTTAACAAGCCAAAATAAAGCATCCAGCCATCTGTATGTGTGCGCGCGTGCGTTGTGGATTTGTTTGCCTGCGTGCAACAAAGGCTGCTTCTTTTCATCGGAGGGTACGAACCATACCTGTCAACGCTCCTGTTTGTCCCGGGGTTTTCCTGTTTTCACCCTCTGTCCCACCGTGCTCACGTTTGGTGATTTCTGCTGTAAATCTCCCGTATTTTGACAGTTCGTACAGAATCCAAATTGGCCTGATCAAGTCTTTTCAGTCATTATGCGTGTCGCCCCCCCCCCCCCCCCCCNGGGACGCCTGAAGCCAAGCGGAACCAAAGTTGATTGAAACAGTTTCTGGTGGGAGCAATAAACAAACACGATACCATCATGCTAGCAAAGCTTTCAATGAGAGAATAAGATCATGTGTGTGTGTGTCAGAAAGTCTCTCCTGTATTTTTAAGACGTAATGTTGACAGGTATGGTACCAACACCCTGATAATGTGCCACAGAGTGTTTACGTTTCTTTAGTCAGGTTATTTATCAGATTTGCTCTAAAGACACATGGATATGTTTCCATAGTAACTGCATAAAATATTATAAACTTCAATGTTTGTTGTAAATGTTCTGAGTTGTACATTTGGAGGATTGTACCTCGGCACATAATTAAATGATGATAGCTGTTGACGTCTTTATTTATAGTCTGTGTCATGTGACCTCTGACATCAAGAGTTAAACTGTGGAATGTAACATTACATGTTCCATTACATGTGATTGATATAACACAGATTTAACATGTCATTAAGGCAAATACCATCATGTGACCTGGTACCCTCATTCATAAAAGCCTGTTATCTGCTTTTTATCCTTTACCTTAGACAGAACTTCCTTATTCACACGACAGGAAGTGATTGATAAAACACACCGTCACACTAACGTGAAGACGAGTTTGTCTGGCGGTAAATTTCATCATGAAATCTGATGATGTTTAAACTGTGTGTGTGTGTGTGTGTTGATCAATAACTGATAGATAAAAACACTCAGCTGATCAGTTTATTTACATGGAGAGTTTTGATCTGATTCTAGTGGCACCAAGACTCTTCATCAAACCTCATCTGCTGTTTTGCATGTCACACACAACACACACATACACACACAAATAATACAACACAATAGAAGACACACAACACCACACAACCCAACTTAACACACACACATCACATACAACACAGTTGTGTGTGAGAGATGCACACAGCACATGGGTGGTGTCTGATTTATTAAAACAGAGTTGATGTTTAACGTTAAGCAGATGAAGCAGCTCATTAACAGCTGACCTGCATATTTACCTGAGACTCACCTGATCAGGGGGCCGTTTCACAAAAGCAAGATTCAGAAATCCAGGATAACAGGGAAAAGCCAGGCTTGGCCTAACCTAGTCAGGTCATCCTGGCTTTATCCATTTCAGGATGGCCAAACCAGGCTGAGGAGGCATGGCTAGGTGAATCCAGGTGTAAGTTTTCAGATAAATGTGCGTTCACAGCTTTCTTCAACAGACCACGTGAGGTCGATCACAGATTTACTGATGCTGCATGGAGAAGACGCGTACTTCACACCAGCAGCAACAGCTGAGCTTAAAACAGGAAACATGGCCGCTGTAATAAAACTGAGAAAAAGCATGGCCAACAATAGCAGACCTAAAAATATACATTTACTAACCATTGCTCTTAACGCCATAATTATTATACTGTACCTTTCAAGGAGTTACTTGTCATTTGCACAAATGAACAGTTTCCACTTTGCATTAAAAGTTAATGTTACTCAGAACATTTACCATGAAGATTAATTACAACCACTAATCCACAACGCTAGAAAATATCACGATCATGTACAGTATATGATGCACAGATCTCTCTCTCTCATACGTATTTAATCAGGACCCCGGCAACGTATTTTAATCAGGAGGTGCGGTAACAGCGTGTGGTGAAATGCCCTACTCTCTAAAATATGGCTGCAGTGCTACAGCCTGCCAACAGGGGATGCTGCAGCCCCTCAAAGTTAAATTAATAACAGTATTTAACTGAATGGCAATATGTATGTGGTATTGGAATGCCAGCTGACTGAACAGATCAGGTACCAGGATTAATCAGGCCTGGCTGTTGGCCTGGTCTGGAGCAGGCTAGCTGCACAGAATAAATCTCCATGGTAACTGTACTTTCATGAAACCGAATCAGGGCTAAATTCAGCCGGGAAAAGTGGAAAATCCCGGGTTAATCCGCTACCTACATTTTGTGTGGGGGAGTGGGTGGTAGTTATTTCTTGCTGTTTTCCTGCAGCTGTTAAACGGAATAACAGCCGTTTCTCTGCAGGGACACCAAAGACGTCTCAGATCAACAATCTGTCCAAAAGCACCCAGAAGTAAAGACATGTTCTAATGTCTCAGGGACTGTAAAGACTGCAGCGTGTCAGCTTTATTATTTGATGTTATTATGGGATGTGAGAGGACCCTCCAATATTAGTGTAAGATTTAATGATTTGTGCTTTAAAATATTTTCAATTTAAATTACAGATAATAATCAATTAAAATTATATTCTTTACAATTCATAAACTTATTCTTTACAATTCATAAATTTATATCAGTGTTATTTGCAGGTTAACTTAAATATTTACAGGCTGAAAATATATGCAGTTGAGCTGAGTTCTGCCTTTTCCGTTTGTGATTGGTTGGTACGAGTCATGTGTTAGAGAAACAAGGAAGTAGGTGTATGTGGATCGGGCAAGCAGCCACACACACACACGCTTCGATGTTAAAGGACATACTGGTGATTTTGCATGTTTGAGCCTAATAAATACAACGTACATTTCATGATTACAACCGTTTTCTAAAATATGAAAACCGTATTTTACTTTTAAGCTTATTTTGCAGAATCTCCTAATCTTTCAAAATAAAATGTTCAGGTGATACAAACGCCTTAAAATGAAATGTTTCACCTGCTGTCATACATGTCCAAATAAACAGGTCATTTTAATTTCTCAGTAAAAGTTTCCTCCTGTTAGAATTTTTTTTTTTTTTTTGATCAGTTAAGTAGCTTCAAAAAGCAATAACATCATGTTCTCTGCACGTTTCAACTTTCTGCAAGTTGATTTTGTATGCCTTACTGAAATGAACTGAAATCAGTGACAGCCTGGAAGGTAGAAAAAAATTCTAGTATTTACTGCTCCAGTAGTATGTTACGGGAAATGTTTGGCAGTAATGTCACATGTATGCTGGCTGTATTTATTGGGCTCAAACATGCAAAATCATAAGCATGCTCCTTTAACATCTGAACAGAGTGAGGAATCATAAAATAAACTGAAACTTTGAGCGGAAACACTTTAATATCCAAACACGCTAAAAGAAAACAACAATAGCATCTCTGCACGTTAACACTTCCTGTTTCAAAGATTACGTGAAATTCATGAAACATTAAATAATCGTGGGTCTACAGCTACATATATGTAGTCATACGTGTTTCAGGATATCAGAGTTTTATAGATAAATGAATGCTAATGCAATGCTAACTGGTTAGCATAGCAGTAGTAAGTAGCTTTAGTTCCAGGTGCCTCCTTTATATAACAGTGCTGGAATCCATACTAGCAGGTCACGTATGCTCAAAACAGTTGACATACGCACAAAAATATTCAGATTTATAAAACAAAGCAAACGCACGGCTTCCAGCGGTTGATTTTTCCGGACTCTGCTGTAATATTCATTCCTGAATGTATCAGTGGAGGAAAAAACTAATCACGTCAATGTAAAAAACGTACCTTTTACAATAAAACTGTAGTCAGAACAAGTCGTGAAAAGGGACATTAGCACTATTTCACTTAGTGCGGATTTAATAATGGAGGATTATTTCCACACTGAAAAATATCAAACTGAGTATCAAAGCTCCTACACCATCGCAACTTCCTGTGCTGGTTTCCGTGCGCGTGCGACTGCAGCGGCGTGATGTCGGAGGTCAACACGCGTGGACTCACAAAGCTTCACGCTGCGGCTCTGCGGAAGTGACCAGATCAGGCGAAATTTAGTGTCTTTCGTTTTCACGTCTTCCTGTTTACATGACGTGTAAAATTACAGCAGTAAGATGTTACCTGTTGTGTAAGTGATGTTTCGGCATCAGGTAAAGAAGCTGGAAAGGCAAACGGAGAATTCATGAAACATCCAATTAAAGTGACAATTCTTCCTCCTCATCATAAAGTCAGATGGTCGCGCGAGTGGGCGTGTTCCACGTATGATGCAATCGACCCATCTGCGCCGTGGTGCAAGGGGCCTCTGCAACACTGCAACGCTTGGTTGTGCACCTTCTAGCTTTTCTAACTACGGGGCGGACCGAGGGGCGGAGCTACAAAGGAGACCTGCTGCCTGGCTTCTGATTGGCTGGGACTTCAGACTGCACACTGGGCAAACATCCAAGTTTTACAGTGAAGTCTGAAAAAAAGCAGGTCGTTGTGTTACTACTTCCTGCTGTACATAGTACTTTCTGTATACTGCCCCCTGTTGTTTCAGAGAATATTGCAATGCACCAGGTAGAAATGCCTCAGCGCTCTGTGGGAAGTGCATGCATGGCCAGGGGCGGCCCCGCACACGTGCATAACCAAGCCTTCACTCCTGGTTCCTGGTTTGGTTGACCTAAGTGCTGTGCAATTATAAAAGACAAATACAAATAAATGAAACTGGCAGAGAAATACAACAAACACTAAAACACCAAAGACAACCAGAAAACATGTTAAGATAGATCAGAAGTCATCTTTTAAAACAGCCAAGCAGAATAAACAGCTTTTTAACGGCATTCATGTGCAAGTAAACTATTCCAACGTGTTGGAGCTGCTGCTGCTGCAAACACACGCCTTACCCTGCGGTCTGGACCTGACAACGTGTCATACAACGGCACGCACTGATGTCACACGTTGGTGTCATGCAGTGAGCGTGATGTGGCATGTGGTTTGTGTGTGGGGGTTAGTGGTGATGTATTGCGGGATGTATCGCGTGATGTATCACGTGACATATTGTGTAATGTATCGCGTGATGTATTGTGTGATGTATTGTGGTGATGTATTGCGGTGATATATTGCGTGATGCATCACACAATACATCACACAATATGTCATATTATATTGTGTGATGTACTGCATAATGTATTGCGTGATGTATCACGTGACGTATTGTGTGATGTATCATGTGATGTATCGCTTGACATATTGTGTGATGTATTGCATGACGTACTGTGTGATGCATTGTGTGATGTAATGCGGTGATGTATTGTGGTGATGTATCACACAATACATCACACAATACGTCATTATATTATATTGTGTGATGTATTGCGTGATGTATTGCGTGATGCATCACACAATACATCATATTATATTGTGTGATGTATTGCGTAATGTATTGCGTAATGTATTATGTGATGTATTGTGTGATGTGTTGTGATGTATCGCTTGACGTATTGTGTGATGTATTGTGTGGTGTGACGTATTGCATGATGTATTGCGTGACGTATTGCGTAATGTACTGCGTGTATTGCGTGATGTATGGTGTGATGTATGGCGTGACGTATCACGTGACATACCGCGTGACGTATTGTGTGATGTATCGCGACGTGTTACGTGATGTATTGCGTGACGTACTGCGTGATGCATTATGTGACATATTGCGTGACGTACTGTAATGTATTGTGTGATGTATTGCGGTGATGTATCGCGTGATGTATTATGTGATGTATTGTGTGATGCACGGTCAAGCTACCAGCTCTGTTCTCACCAGCTCGCTTGCACAGCTTCAATGTCACTCACTAAGTTCTGGGCCAAACAAATCCCAAAAATCTGTGAAAGGAAAAAGGAACGCTGGTACTTTCATGGATGAGGGATCACAGTTCATGACTCACATTTTCAAAGGTACGTTTGCTTTCCTTTCTGCTCTGAGCTGCAGAGAGGAAGCGTTCGGCCTGACTGACCTGCAGCAGGGCCACGCCGATGAAGATCCCCGCCACCAACGTCAGGTTGTCCTGAAGCCACTTCTCAAACTGTGGCACGCAGCCTTTTACGTTGATGTCATCCTTCTGCTCCGAGTCCTGCAACAACACACACCCTCATGTTCTGATGCATCCTGTGTGTTCATTGCAGCTTTTGGACTCTTTTACAGAAGCTGCCAGGTGAGACCAGGTAACGCAGGAAGTTACGTATAATGCCTGAGGTGGAAGATTCTTTACAGCAACATGGCATCTCTCATGGTGGCTCCGCAGTCCTCTAATTCCTGCATCGGACCAATTTCCAGACATTTTATCATTAAAAGATGTGTGATCGAGGTACAGATATTCAAGCGTCACTTCCTGGTCTCACGTGATTGGTCCGCACGCTACACACAAAAACGTCTAACATTAGAGCGTCATAATCTCATCGCAAACAATTTATTAAAAGATGTGGACATGATGAACAAAAAAAAAGGGCAAAAATAGAGCAAAAGACTAATCAGTGCACCAAAAAAAAAAAAAAAAAAANAAAAAAAAAAAAAAAAAGAAATTATGACATATTCATAAACAATGTTTTGGTCTTACTATTCATATATAAATTTGAGTCTCTGAAAGTATTTAAAAATGGAAGAATAAATAGATTAAAGGAGGAACACCTAGTTTACCACTAGCAAATATGAATATGATATTTACCCAAAAAAATGATAATAGCAATTGAGATCCAGATTACGTTAGAAAAAACTGTCACAATATGAAAAAAGGGAACATTTCTCAGAGATCTTCCCAACATGTCTGAACACACTTGATGACATGTCCAGTTGTTTCTGTTTCAGAAGAACAACAAGTGCAGCGAACCATTTCACACTTCATTTCATCGTCACACTTGTGCTGTGAAGGAAATGTTAGCTGGTCGTATCCGCTGCAATGGTCGGCGCTGCTTTTATGGAAAAATGACTCAGCGCCTTTTCAAACCTGAGGCTGAAGCGTTAAATTGCCAGTAAATTAACGCTGCATGTCTGGAAGGGGCTTTAAATGCTGTTTCCACCAATGTGGAACAGGTTCCGTTCTGGTACCTGGAACTAATTTCAATCCAACAATAATTTGGTGCAAACCAATAAAATTGGTTCTCTGTTCAAATAGCAGCACCTGAAGTGGGAACCGCGGTGACATCATAAGTGGGCGTGTATCAAAGCGAAAAACAGCGGAGAAGATGAAGTGTGTGTGTGTGTATACGCATAATCATAAAACTTCTTTGCATTAAAATAAATTGATTTTCATTTGATAAGAGCTTGCAGGTAAACAATGAGGTCGGCCATCTTGCTTATTTTTGCTGATCTACTTCCGCCGTTACTTCTGTTGGTGACGAATGCCGACTGGACGAGTCTGTGACTCCACACATATCAAACGGAACCAGAACTGCTGCTATTTTTTTTTAAACCAACTTTTCGAAACTTTTATTTTATTTTGAAAATACTTCAGTTCCTGTTATGCAGGAAGTGCTGTGACGCCACTGCCAGATGTCCAGTACACGTTAACGTGTGAGCAGACATGGGTAAAAGCAGAAGAAATGTCTGCACGTCGTGAACACGCCGCACACCCTGACATCATGAACAAATAATTGTGAGTAACGTAATGTGTATGTGCTTTGTGTTTATTGGGCTCAAACTAGTGATGGAGAAACGGAAGCTTTCTGAAGCAATGAACCACTTTGAAGCAACTGCAGTGAAAATAGGTCACTGCTTGGAAGCGTTTGATACAATCAAAACAGCGACATCTGGTGGCCATGCGTTGCATTATCATGTGAGTGGAAGGTGGGACTCACCGTGTCGTCTTTAATCTAGTTTCAGTAAAGGTTATGTTGTAAGACCTGTGTCAATGCGTTCATGTGCCAAAACATATATTAGCTATTCTTTAGCTGATAACAATATTGAAAATAGCCTATTATTGTAATATAACTGTAGATTTTTCATAGTAAGTACAAAGTGTTATAGTGTTGGATAATATAGTGATGACTTCATAACTGACTTTTAAGTAGCGATATAAAATATAAATGTCAGCATTTGTATTTGCATCTGTATTTCTTCAATAAAGCAGAGCATGCCACAAAAATACACCGTTATTCCGTTTTATCGTTTATCAAAAGAAAAGGTGGAGAAGTGGTTTTTGCTGTAAATACGATTAGGAACATGCTGGTGTAACTGGGATAGTAAGTTTGTTACCATAGTTACAACAGTATGTTTATTGGGCTGTTCGTCTGCAGCTCATCTTGCCCCGCCCCTTTTCAAAGTCCACTTGGAGCTTCTCACGTGTTTGATGCAACGAAGCTTCGTTTGGAGTGGTCACGTGACTTTTGGCATGCCGAAGCGAGGTATCAAAATATATCTCTGCAATACTTCTGCTTCAAAAGCTCGAAGCTGTGTCGAGCGGTCTGGCTGCAGCTTAACATCACCAGCTTAAACATGTAAAATCAGTCGCATGGTTCTTCAATTATCAAAAACCATTTAGACCATAAAAATACTTATGTATATGTACTAATAATATTAATGATATATTGATTTGTGTGTAGAATCTGATCAACATCTTACTATAATGCCAGTAACTGTCTGTCTGTGGCATGCATATCTCAAGAACGCGGCGCTGTATGAAGCTGAAATTCGGCAGGTATAACGCTCGAGACCCAAGGATGTGCCTTTGCTGTGTGTGAAGTTGTTTGGTTGAGCCGTTCTCGAATTCGTGCCGGTAAAAAAAACTGATGAGCAGTTCTCAAACTGAGCTGTGCCGGTTAAAAGTAGTCCGCACGGCAGCCGCTCCACAGGGCACTAATGGCAGGCTGCAGCGCACACCATAAAGTCCACCCCGGTCCGAACATGCACGTTTTCAACCGGCACTAGTGTTCAAAATGCCATGATCACAAAGAGCTACCAGATGAAACATGCAACATGCAACATACACGTCACAGCAGAAAGATTTGATTTAAACATTTTACTTATAAAAACAAAAAAAAAAAAGAAAGATTTGACTTACTGGTTTAGCTCGAATGTCATAACCACACTGAGTGTTTATCACGTCTTCCTATACAATAAACACATCATCAGTCAGCTCTCTATAACAGACATGGAAGTACACAAGCGCACACGTGACTCTAAACATGTACGTGTGTGTAGTGAGGGATACCTACCGCGGGATCTTTGGTGCAGCAGGAAAAGGGAACGCCGCACTTTTCCCGACTGGGATTCCCATCAGTGCAGTTAAAGTAGATGTTGAGGTTCCAGTCATCTGCTCCAAACGCACCACAGCACTCCCACTGCATGCACACACACAAACACAAACACACACACACACACAGACACACACACAGTTTCCTTAAGCTCAATATGCATGAATTAGAACAGAAATATGATCAATGTTCAGAATAACGTTTTTAAACATCTTAAAAGCAGAAAGTTTCATACTAATATAATTAAATAAATGGACCTGATTGGCCAGTTCACTTCCTGCTGACTAGTTTAGGCAGCAGTGATGGGCCAGTTCACTTCCTGCTGACTAGTTTAGGCAGCAGTGATTGGACAGTTCACTTCCTGCTGACTAGTTTAGGCAGCAGTGATTGGACAGTTCACTTCCTGCTGACTAGTTTAAGCAGCACTGATTGGCCAGTTCACTTCCTGCTGACTAGTTTAGGCAGCAGTGATTGGCCAGTTCACTTCCTGCTGATTAGTTTAAGCAGCACTGATTGGCCAGTTCACTTCCTGCTGACTAGTTTAAGCAGCAGTGATTGGCCAGTTCACTTCCTGCTGACTAGTTTAGCAGCAGTGATTGGCCAGTTCACTTCCTGCTGACTAGTTTAGCAGCAGCAGCAGCCCACTGTCAGCACGTTTAAACATAACAGTAATTATAATGAAATGAATAAAGGACAGTTACGTATTCCTGAGTGAAGTCGATCAGGTTCTGCAGGTCGATGTCGTCCCGGTATGCCCGGATGTTGTTATTGATGAATAAGTTGAGCTGGTCTTTGATCCAATCCTTAAAAGCAAATGCCAGGACTCCTGCCGTCAACTCCAAGAAAAAGATGATTCCCAGAAACACTGAGAACTACGGCAGGATGAGGAGAAGACAAACACATCTCTAACATGATACCGCTCACTCTTGACACATCACAGGGCTGTCTATGAAATACATGAATCAGCTACATTAACTGCTAAAAGAAATATGTACATATGCACAGTGTCTCTAAAGACAGTCAGGCTTAACGGGCGTCAGAAAAGTTTGTCTGAACGGGAAAATCAGAGCTAAATTGGAATGCAGCCGTTCTGAAAGCTTTCCTGTTACATATGAAAATGTCTGCCATCAAACAGGAAGTGACGGAGGTCGTGAACCTACAAACTTTAACAGAAAGGTGTTTTCCCGCAGCGCTCCAATGCATCCAGCGAAGCCCAGAATAAACATGACCCCCCCAACCACCATGAAGAGCCAGACCGGGTCCAGACCCCCCAGGTCTGTGATGGAAGAGATGTTGGACAGCACCCCCTGGTGGTGAGAGCGCAACATAACAAGTGGTTCAGACTCCTTCAGGACAAAGAAAGCGACATAAGACAGGATGAAGCTGAAATGAGGGAAAAGAAACACTGGATAAACTGATTCAGCGAGATTTTTTATTTAGAAACTATTTTAATATAATTTAATTCTGATGGGGGTGGGGGTGGGGTGGGCTTGGATAAGGATCTTGTCCTGATACAAACACTTAAATAAATATTTGCTGCACTTTTATATCAGTGTTTGGTAATTGCTCACTAGCAGTTAGCACGCTAGCAGCTAATGGACTCGACACACAGTAGGGAACGAACCACAGCGACAGACGAAACTCATCGACGCCATGTGACGGGCCGGACACGCGGCGAGCGATGCGAAGTTCCAGAGCGAATCGCGGGTCTCACCGCGCTTGGCGAACGACAGTTGCCGTGGAAACAGACAACAAAAGCGGATCAAAAGTAGCGTCAAAACGTAGTAAGTGCAACTGCTTCCCAAAATCTACAAATATTAAGCACTGAAATTACTGTAAGATTTTGCTTATTTCTACTGCAAATACACGTGCACCATATCTGTTCTGTCAAAAAGTAATTTTCTGTGTTTTCATATTAACATCAAATCAAAGGCCATCTTTCTTTCCATGTGGCTGTGGAAGCATTTAGCTTTAACTGTGTAAACTGGAACAGCACAAGGGATGATCCTTGCATATGTATTGATTTAGATTGGCTGCAGTGTGAAGTCACCTGATAACTATGGATTTCATTGGCTGTGTCGAATTGGAGGGAATCTTAGGCTTCTGAGGGAACAGAAAGCACAAAGTCATGAACTGTCAAAGGAAAACTTAGCTAGAATTGAGTGAAATATTACTACTAAAGCCGGGCATACGCTGTACAGTTTTAGGAACGTTGTTGTTTTATTCCAACTCACACTGTACGAGTAAATCTCCCGCGATAAGCTCACGACCTGAGTGCGCACACTGTACGGAAATAAAACGGCTTGTCGGCCCCTGCGGACCGTTCTGGCTGTTGACATTATCAATGAAGACTCATCTGAATTTCAAATAAATCTTTATTGACAAAGCTCTGATACAGGTAGAAGACATTGTTTGCTAGCGGAGGTCTCAGGCACACAGTACAGCGACAACAAACTGACATGCTAACAGTTTGCTAGCTAACATTAAATATATCACCAGGCAGCTGGAGTTCAGCGCCTATTTCCTGCCAGCGTTTTTCCCATACATGTCTATCGTGATATAAAGATGAGGACAATCAAACAGCTAGGTATTCTGTTGCCACAGCTCGACCAACCTCGCCTCCATATTTTCGGTCCAAATCTGCTGCGTCACCATGGCACCCCTGACGCTCTTTCGTCCCTTCGTGCAGGCGCAGTGAAGAAATAGGCACGGAGCTCAGGGAACAGACTCCTGGCTGTGCTTCAACTGTGCGATCGGCCGATCAAAATTTCTGACATGTCAGAAATTCATCCGACCGTCCGACGCCCGGTCGGGAGCAGTTGATCGATCCTTGCAACCCCCTGTACACTGCACGTCACACGACGCCCAACAAAAGTGAAATTCTGCCCAACTCTGAAACGAGTCATGCGGCTCAAAAATCGGGCTTAAATCGTAAGCCCGGCTTAACTCGCTCTACAAAAAAACAACATAGAAAAATATGTGTCTGGGTTTATACAGTCAAGAAAAGACAATGGTTAATATCATTTGATGGAAGAACTGACCCTGATAGATTCAGGGCCTACTTTTACTTCAGCCCAGCTGGCCCTGAAAAACAGCTGTCTGTCTGCAGTAAGTCAATCTCTGAATATTTTATGTTTGAAAGATCACAAATAAAGCTGCTTATTGGTATGTCTTAAAGTGTGATAAATGCATACTGTACATCATCAATAACACATGTAGCAAATTAAAGGATCATACCACCCATTTTTCATGTTTGAGCCTCAATTTTCGTACACGTAACGTTACTGACGATCACTTCCCAAAGCATACTACTGGAACAGTGAATTAAAAATGTTTTTCCTACCTTCCAGACCACCATTGGTTTCAGTTCATTCTGCTATTAAAATCAACGTGTTGATACTTGAAACGTTCTTGGGATAGGTAATCCATCATCACCAACAAGACATGTATTCAGGTTTTTTTTTTTAGAAGTTATGTAATTTTAGTGTTTAAGCTCAATAGAAACCACAGAGTGATCTGAAAATGCTTCCTGCTGTCAGTTCTTCACTACAGCACTTGAATGTACCACTAGGAAGCATTTTCAGATCGCTTCATGCTTTTTTATTGTGCTTAAATGCTAAAATTATGTAACTTCTAAACAAATACAGGACGATACAGGGCATGACTGTCCACCGCCACAAGTAAATTTTCAACCTGTGGGAAACATCCAGATTTGATGGCACTGGCAGCCAAACTGACAGAAAATACTGAGGTAAACTCATGTAAACTTACCTGAAATACCCACTCTGGCACCAACACATTCCTAGGCTGCTGCTTTTTAGTTTACGTCTCTATACTCTGCTCTGGAGACGTCATAGAGAACAGGGAAATCAGAGACAGCTAGTGTCAACTTTTCCTCCATGTTTATCTGCAAGTGACTAAGCAGTATACTGGCAGCTCATTGATCCATCAATGAAACCCCCGCTGACTGGTCATCGTCAGGCGAAAGCGATGAAAAGCTGAAAAATTTCGAACTTTCTTGGATCGCGTTGCAAGCCTGCGTGCACATGTGGACACGCATGAGGGTGAAATTTCACAAGCGCTTAGCTTCATGTCGCTTCGTTGGAGGAGGACTCGCGATCATCGCCTCCTCACCCTGCTTCCTTTGGAAATGAACGGAGGAGAGGCGACGTCGCCTACCATGTGTCGAGGCCATAACCCAGTGACGGGGTTCAGCAGAGACTGACAAGAGAGTTCTCAGCCAGCACGGACCGATCTGATGGACTTTCTGGCAACAAGGTAGAAATGGAAATATGAAAACAATATCCTGACTATTTTAATAATTAGAATTCATCGACTCACCTTCTCACTCCAGGCCCAAAGTCCAATCCCCACCAAGGCCATGCCCAGCAACTGCAAACACCACAGACACCTTACAGCAAACTTACTCCAAGCACGATGAGCATCTGTCACCTTATGTTGCTGCTACGTGATGAGGAATCATTCACATCATTTCATCTCAAACAGAAATATGTCTGAACATTTAAAGACATAATCTGTGACCCAAACAGAAACATACACAAGACAGACAGATCAGTTTTAGTAATACTGGACAAACTGGACCACTAAACCTCTGAGTTATGTAGATATTGATCTTTTGTATGTATGTGTATAAATACTGTAAATATATTTTATATACACAATATATTGCTTACACAAAACATGTATAAAATGTCCAAAATCTTTGTGTGAATATCTGTAACAGATATAGTATATTGGACCCTTACAGATAATGCATAATAAACACTGCTTAATTGCTTGTCTGATCTCCTCAAAATTCATTCTAATAATCAGATGATCAGATCAGATGATTATTATCACGTGTCAGAACTGAGAAATCTTTTGAAATGGAGGAATAAGAGCTACAGCAACAGTACAATAACTGCAATAACATTAAGATCATATTTGTGGAAATCATTTCCTTTTGCATTATAAAGAAATATCACATGGAATTTTAAAGAAATTTATAATTCTGATAGTCGGTGGTATTGTTTGTGTCACACTGGAGACTTTAAGTGAGACTGCTTTTGGAAAAAGTCCTATATTTAATGGGCACTTTTAAATATGTGAGCTTTTGAAATGATTTTAAATATTTTGAAGAAAATTTTATTTGTAAAGCTAAAGCGAAAATTAATTTTATCTATTCCCTTCATTACGTGATGTTTACTTGACATTTCTGTGCAATAGTTTGAATATGGCTGGACAGAAAATGTGGGGCTTCATTAACATATGAGGAAGTATGTACAGAATTATTTTATTTATCAGAAAAATAAGAGGAAATGAAGCTTCACACTGGAGCATGATGGAAATGAGTAGTTTACTGCAGTTTAGATAAGCCGGCAGCCAATCAGCGAAGAGCTTTGCTGTCACGTGGTCAATACAAAGAGCCGATTAACTGAAAGTGACCTGCAGCTGCTTTAATCTGGTTTTACTGAACAAACACAATCAAAACGAATTTAATGATTTAAAATATGAACAAAGGATTAACGTGATTATTTAGGCATTTCATCCTACTGGCTGGTGGTCATGATGACAATAATGTAGTGGAGAAATAAAAAACTTAAAACCTCTTACCCAGAACAGTATGTTGAATCCGAAAATAAAATACTTGATGCAGCAGCTGACTTCGTGGTCTTTGTAAAGATTTCCCGACATGATGGAGCATCATCTGAGTCGCGCTGTGCGTGGGACGAGCTGCTTCAGCTCCACGGAGACATGTCAGACTCACGCACACGCAGGTCGGGTTCAGGATGCGAACACACACTTAATCCACGAAGCACAACCGCACGAAAGCGCTTTTAGCCGAATAATAATCAACCGACGTTTTCTTCTCAAATCGCGCCTGCAGGAGGTGGAAACGCTGCTCAGGACGGCCAGTGATTGGCTGGAAGAAACGCTGACGGCGGAAGAATCCATCCAATCAGATTTGTGGAATGGTAGGGTATTTCCTGTTTCGACACAGAAAAAAAAAAAATAAATAAATAAATAAATAATAATAATAATAATAATAAGTAGCAGTAGTAGTAGAAGATACATGGTGATCCAGCACTAAACTCATCAATCATATATATATATATATATACAGATAGATAGATATACAATATATGTATATGCACTACAGGCCAGAAGTCTGAGGCCACCCTCAGATTTAAAAAAAAAAAAAAAAAANAAAAAAAAAAAAAAAAAAACATCAATACACTGTTTGTTTTACAGTTTATTACACAGGAAATGACAAAAACACATTTAAAAAAAATATAGCCACTATCAGCAAAAAGTGGGGCCCAAGCACATGCAATGACTCGACGAATGACTCAGTTTTTGCAGAAGTCGTGTGTGCAGATATTCGCCAAGTTTGGTGACAACAGACCTAATCATTCATGACATATTGCAGTTTTTGTCGACTAAGCCATGCCCACTCACTTTTGGCAGCCAATTGCAGCAAAATGGTAAAGAATATCAAACAATGAAGAAGTAACTTTTTTCTAGCTTGCTTCAAGACACTATATCTGTAAAGTTTCGTGTCAATTGAGACAAAATTGTAGAAGCAACAAAAAAAAAAAAAAAAAAAAAAAAAAAAAGTTTTGGACAAAATTCAAAATGGTGGAAACATTACGAGTTGGAAATGGGGAGTGGCTTAGATGGATAGTACATGGATAGATGCATCTTAGCCCAAGGAATACAGAGAAACAATCATTTTGATTCTACGATGGATGGTTCAAAAGTTGTTGATGAAAGTTTTCTCTGGGGGATTATACTGCCCCCATCAGGTCAGTTGATGACTCACTTTTTTCAGATGTCTTTACTGAACATGCTCACCAAGTGCGGTTACAGTAGCAACCAAAGTATTTCCTTCAGGAGATATACCACATTTTATAGCACGTCATAAAATGAGCCACACCTACAACTTTGCCAGCCAACTGCAGAAAACCAATAACGAACATCAAAAATCTAAAACGGTACTTTTTTCCAGCTTGGTCCAGAGATGCCACATGCAAATTTTGGTGATGATTGAACCAAAATGTAGGAGGAGAAATGAAAAAACTGTTTCAGAAACATAAAGAAGTATCTAATTGACAGTTGAAGGAAGTATTCTGGTTTTGCCAGCACACACCCTTGACCCCCACAGCAAGATGCCATGTACTCCTGTCAGTATTTACTGATGTGTTGAATCCACTTCATACAGTTCTCATAAATCTTTCTTCAGGTGCAGAACGATGAAGAAACACTATCTGTGTATTCAGAAAGGACTTTGGGGGTAAATTTCTCTTTGTCATGGAAAAACTGTGGACTCATGTAGGCCAGAGCATGTCTGGCCTAATTTATCAAAGACATGCTTGTGGTCGTCTGCACATAGGCTTAACTGCTTCAGGTGACCTCAGACATTTCAAATAATTAAGATAAACTTTGTTAATCCCACAGTGGGGAAATTTACTTGTTACAACAGCTTTAGATTCAGAGTATAGGGAAACAAGTGGTAAAAATATAAAGTAGAGAAAATATAAAAGGATAAAAAATATAAATACAGTGTGAATCAGTGAAGTACAAAAAAAAAAAAAAAAAANAAAAAAAAAAAAAAAAAAAATCACATTTTGCTGATTTATTTAATAGGAAGAGGCACATGTGTAACTTTCCCCTCAGCCTGTGGCTCCACCTCCAGGCCTCAAAACTAAAGGTAAGGGTTTTATATTTACTAGTAGGTTAGTACTTTGTCCATCTTTTAAAGTGAGGCTAAGTGAATTGTGAAGACAGTACAACACCAACATGACTAAAATGTCTATCTGTCATCTCTGCTGCTTGAACACCTCCATGTCCTGTCAATGCCTATCATACAGGTTGGAGCTGATAATGTGAGCCCTTTACAAGCCAAACCTGGAGCTTGATAACATCAAGAAGGAACTGGAAATAAAAAAAATTGAAACTTGAGATCGAGAAGCTGGAGTATGAGAAGAAGGTACTGCAGTAAATTGTACTTATTATTGACAATGTATATTTATGACTTTTGTTTCTCTTTTCCCCAGCAAAGGAAGACGTCTCAATAAATTAATTTCAAGTGTCAAGTGTTTTTTATTGTCATGTGCACACCAATTTAAGAGAAGTTGTCACTGGAAATGAAAGTCATAGATCCCAGGTCCCCTCTAACGATGCTCATACAATATGTATGAAAAGAAAATCATTCATGTAAAAATGGGAATCGAAGATATAAGGGGGGGGNAAACACATCCTGTGTTTGGTTAATCATTTCTCTTTTTTTGTTAATTAACTAAAATATTGTTCTGTGATGGCCTGTCTGATGGCTGTGACAGTGGGGTGATCATGGGTGGTGGGGTCCACCATCAGGTTCCTGATGGTGGCAATATTGTGCAGCACCACACAGGCTGACATGATCTCACAAGCCCGCTGGGGAGAGACCCTCAGGTCACGGAGACAGCTGAGGTGGACTTGATGACCCTAAAGGTCATCTCAATCCTGACCCTGCACTTCCCGAGGGCCACGTTGAAGCGTGTTTGTGGGTCAGGATAAGGGGTCAACAGGTACCTTGAGCAAGCATATCCCCTGTCCCCCCCCCAGCAGAAGTCCATCAAAGCCCTGTTAATAGAGGGAAATTACTTGATCAGTGTCACTATTAAACAAGTAATAGAATTAATTGTGTATATTTCTCATACCTTGCTCAAACCGGTGACTCAGTGATGACTCTAGAAAATGTAGGAGTCATGAACAGAGCCAGGCCATCTGGCATCCAGACTTGTGACCATTAATTGGTGGTCACAAGATCTGCAAAGTATTTCAGGTTAATTTCACAATGAAAGCTCTGAAACAGAGGTACCAGTGAAGTTTTTTTTTTTTTTTTTTANTTTTTTTTTTTTTTTTTTTTAAGGCTTGCTTATCACTTGTGACAAAGTACTGAAACAAAGTCTGTGCTTCATGTGAATATTTCTGACAAACGTGAAAGTCTACTGTGCAGCAAAGCTTTAGTATGCATGCAATGTGCCTATGTGCCACTAATCACCAGAAAAAAAATAGTACAAATATTTTACTTGAACATTGATGCTATGAAAGGGCTTTCTATTAACAAAATTGCCCTCATGTTCCCCTAAGGCTCCAGTAATGGGTATGCGGGTGCAATCAATAATACCTATGACTCTGGGGAGTCCTATGAAGGCATTATACTACATTTTATATGCAAGTAGGCCTACACGTCATACTGATTAATAATGTAGTATACCATTATGTAAACATCATACTGACTCATAATAGTATTTATGTAAAGTCATACTGATTCATATGTAAAGGTCATATTGAATCATAATATAGTGAACTATTAATGTATATTACCTGCGATTTTATGGAAGTCTTCTTTTATAGCGAGTGTGGGTAAATGTCCAGGGAACACCACAAACACGTTCAGTTCAGTAAGAGCAAGAACCTTGCAGATAGCGCGGCATACAGTGTTCTTACCCAGATGTTCTGCATCACCAACTGAATGTAAGTAGGTTCCCGTGGCAAAAAAAAAATGCAACACAACGCATACAGTTTGCGATACTGTAAGTGCACAGCTCCGCTCGCTTGGCATTACTAATGTATGGCTCGACAAGTTTGAGCATATAACGTATTCCCTCAGCTGAGAATCTGTAGCGCTCAGAGAACATCGTCAGGAAAAGCCAAAGGATCTATTCTGTCTCTAAACTCTCTCTGAAGTGAACCTCGCACAATTCCAGCACCCAAATCAATGNAGGATCTATTCTGTCTCTAAACTCTCTCTGAAGTGAACCTCGCACAATTCCAGCACCCAAATCAATGAGATCTGGAAAAAATGGTGACACCATTTCCAAAAGAATTGATTTGTGAAAGAGTGGAGCTTTTTATAGTCGATTTCAAGCTGAAACTCTGAACATAACCTGGTCCTGACCAGGTTATGTCTGCAGCATGAGTCGCCATGGTGATCCAGCCAGGTTAAAGAGAGCCACCTTCGTGATACTGAAAACCCTGGCTTAGGCTCAACATACCTCGCTATCACACTAATCTCGCTTCATGGTACAGCCCTCTGGTGCTCATGTAACCAAAATTACAAAAAGAATCTAAATAACACATTCAAAAACAATTACAAAACTTCAACTAAATTCTAAATAACAAAGCAAACAAAAATCACGCGTACATAACGACACTCATGAACATGGCCCTCGTGTCTCCTCTTGGCTAACCCATCGGGGATGCCCACTCAGACCTGCAGGGGCATTCACAAAGAATTTCTTTTCTCATATCAGGTAAGATCATACTATTTTACTTAAAACTACAAAATACAAAAATACAGCTCAGTTTATTAAGAATGTCAATAAAATACATTTTATTCTACTCCGGTGGCTTAATTAAATTCAGTTAATGCTCTTAACTCCCTTAGACACCATTTCACCCAATCAGCATAAATGATGTCATCCTACTCCTTAAAAGCAGGAAGTGTTTGACTGGGTTACATGATGTTATACATAAAAAGGTTTATGGACAAATGGTGTCTCACCCGCTTTGTCACACGAATGTTTATGGTTGTGCGTAAACAATTAAGTTGTACCCAAAATTATGTTTTTGTAAACTCTTGTATAGGTTAAAAAGTTACAACTTTAAACAATTACAAGTACAAAGTGAAATTTTACGGGTGTGAAGTTTTATGGATTCTTCATTACGAGTACAAAAGGAGCAGAAGATACGTCGATTCCACAAACTGTGCATGCATTCAAAGTTGACATCTTGGTAGCAAAGACAGAACGGAATCAGATAACTTTCATATTATAACTATTAAACTGTGACCAAGTTCAATTTTGAGATTTTTTCCATGTGAGATAGTAGTTGTCTAGATTTCAAAAATGTGGTTTACTGAGTAAAATGCTGATTAAAGAAATTATTTCAACATTTTCAGAGATGGGAAGCTCTGCTAGCCGCTGGCTGCGGCTAGCAGTAGCTAACAGACTCCTGACGTGACTCACCGGTCATAATAACAGTAATAACAGACTATGAACTATCTAACTGTGACAAAGTTCAGTTTTGAGATTTTTTCATACTCCAATTCATACAATATGTGGCTTACCGATTAAAATAATGCTTAAAGAAATTGTTTCAACGTTTTTGGAGATGGGAGGCTCCGCTAGCGGCTAGCTGCTGCAGCTAACAACAGGCTCCCAACATGACTCACCAGTCATAATCAACCCTGGTGATAATGGACTGATATCTACGGTGGCCCTGGGGAGTCACCTGGGGGTCACAGACCCCAGGTTGGGAACCACTGTTCTAGATCATAAGACAGTATTGTAATATTTATAATTTTGTGTATCAGATGGTGCATGTTTCTAAGCACAAAAAAATAAAATTATATACAAGAGACATATCATTTGTCTCAAGTTTAAAATTGAGAGGCTGTAATATTAGAATGAATAAACGAAACTGATAAAGCTTTCAAAAACTTCTGAACTGTTGCATATTTAAATACAAATTCTATATTAGTTTGTCAAGCATAATAAAATTAACACACACATACACACACTTACGCAAANATACAAATTCTATATTAGTTTGTCAAGCATAATAAAATTAACACACACATACACACACTTACGCAAAGTGACATCATATATCAGAAGGTCTTGGAATTTTTTTTTCCCCCTTTTGGCCTTTAAGGCTGTAGTTTGCCCAAGGGGCATTCATTCCCAGCTTGCAGCTTGTGGAATACCCGCCTTACTAAGTCTCCCAGAGTTTTGCCTCCAAGGAGACTCAGGTAGTTGACCTGGAAATAAAGTAAAACAATAATAAATAGTAAATACTGCAGGGTTCCTGCATACATTTCTGTAAAGTGTTCCTTCCTTGGTCTTAAAAGGGGCCACAGATATATTTGAGCGATTTCTTGGACAAATTATCTTATATGTTGTTATAGATGTTGTAGTGTTATAGATGAATGTTATAGATGAATGTTATAGTGTTATAGATGAATGTTATAGATGAAATATGTAAGTTTGTTTTTAAATGGGAGCCTAAATATGCAAAAGGTCATCAACGTCTTACATTACACAGTGTGGTTTGAAAGTATGTGAATCCCTTGAGGAATAGTCTGCTTCTAGTCTATTGTAGTTTATTATAGTCTATTGTTTTGCCATGATTTTTTCTTAATGGGAACTAGTTTTTAAAAATGTGAAATAACAGGTTTACTGTATGTTTATCAATTCCATATGCTTGTTTGGAGGGAAGCATGTACTTTAATTATGTACAGGCAGTCCCCAGGTTACGAACGTCTGACTTACGAACGACCCGTACTTACAAAGAGACTGCCATAAAGCCTATTAAATTAAAAATTCGAGTTACATACAATGATTAGTAATAATTAACGGTGCACTACTTTATGACGCACGTTACAACTTCTGATGTGCAAGACATCAAGGAGCGCGAGAGTGTTAACCTACATGTTTTTTTTATCCCCCCCCACACACACACACACACACACTCTCTCTCTATTATGTTTACAATGTTTTAGGATATCTGGAAAAGTTTAATGTTTCTTATGCATAGAAAGGTAAAATATATACGCTAGATGCACACCTTACCTAACAGTTTCGACTTACGAACAAATTCGAGTTACGAACAGTCGTGGGCACGGAACTCGTTCATAACCCGGGGACTGCCTGTACTTGTAAACAAGTAGATGTAATTAATAAACTGGTATTTCATATTTATAAAAATAGCGGGTTCTGTGACTTGTAAACTATGGAATGCCAAACGTGCCAAAATTAAATAAATAAAAAACGACATTATGAAATAAATAAGTCTATGCAAACATAATTCCTATCATGAAATCTTATTTCATAATAACTCTTTTATTTCATAATGCCCCGTTTTTCAAAAGTCTCTTTTATTTCACAGTGCCGTTTTTCATAATGNTTATTTCATAATGCCCCGTTTTTCAAAAGTCTCTTTTATTTCACAGTGCCGTTTTTCATAATGGCACATTTCATGATGAGACTTGAACACAAACTTGATGTAGAACAAAAATTTCAAATTTTTCCGAAACATAACGAGGTGCATTTTATAACCTTAAATGACATATACCCACCAAATGAATTTATTAGACTTAGATTTTAGATGTAGTGGACAGTTGTTATGTATGTAAATAAGCATAGAAAACTTATTTTTTGAATGTAACATACAGTTCATAATTTAAAATGCTGGCTGAGGTTCAAATCCATAAATATAGATTTCTTTTCATTTAAAACAATCCAACTAGGAGTAATCTTGAATGACAAAAAGATTAGAATAGAATAGCTTTATTGTCATTATACGTAACATATAATGAAATTACAGGTGCTTCTCCCT
>VXCM01006698.1:25856-36832 GCA_014773175.1 Lucifuga dentata | reverse complement strand
AAAAAAAAAAAAAAAAAAAAACAAACAGTCTATTGGACATTTGAATCAGACTTTTTTTCACTCTTTCCAACCACAAAAAACAGACTGCCTAATTGCTGAGATTACCAATGAGATGCCTTATGAGTTACCGCGGTTGCCTCCTCCGAATGAAAGCTCCTCTAACCAATTTGCATGGGAGGTAATTGAATCGCCTGTAGTGAGGGAGAAAGAAGACGTGAACGCATTACAGCCAATTGGCTTCTCAGAGTGTGGTGAGAAAAGCCATTTTCCAAGCCCTGAATGCCAAGGGTTTGCTCTCTTATTCATGCGGAGTGCACTTCTCCCAGCCTTTCCCATCCACTCCAACGTCTCTCCGAGCCAGCTGATGGCTGGTTGGTGAATGGGTTGCGTTCGGGGGCCCTCACACTTATGGGGGAAATGACCAATCACTCCTCTGTGTGGAAATCCTGAGAGCAATCAGGGAGGATGGAAGGAACAGCAATGCTGCCTTAACCGATGCTGTCCAGATCTGTAAGGCAGGATTGAAAAGGCATCGAGATGATATCTACTTGTGCAAATTGATTGTATTAATGAGGTGCACAGCCTACACACACAGCTAGACACAAACACACACACACACACACACACACACATTGGCCCTTCTTGCATGTATCCTCTACCCTCGTGTGTCCTTCACATTCTCACATCCTTCTCATTGGTATATACTGGAAATTTTGCCTCGCTGACATCATATTCCCATCATGCAGTAATCATGTTTGATTCATACTTTTCATTCATGCATTCTACTTAAAGGACCATACCGGCGATCGTGCATGTTTGAGCCCAATATATACAACCTGTATGTATGTTACATTATTGACAACCAATTTCCAAAACATAAAACCATAATTTAGTTTTCCTGTTATTTTTTATTTTTTTTTCAAAACCTCTAATCTTTCAAAACTAAATGTTCTTTTCCTTCTTCTTCTCCTGGGACTATATTTTCTGGTGGAGAAATACATCATCTTCAGTGCAGCTCTGTGTTGGATTGGTTAAATAAAGTTACTTCAACAAAAAACCCTAATAGACATGTTGTTCGCTGTGATGAATTACGTATCTCAAACATGTTTTGAGTCTCTAAAAGTTTCTTTTAATAGTGTACTGGAGTGAACAGAAGCCAATGGCAATCTGGAAGGTAGGAAAAACAATCTAAAAATTACAGCTAATGTAATATATTTTGGGAAATGGTTGTCGGTAACGTAACGTGTATGTGGATTGTGTACTGTATATTGGTTCAAACATGCATAATCGCCAATATGGTCCTTTAATATGTCCTGGTCTCAAAATGACAAAAAAAAAAGTAACTTGCATTTGTTCTGCTTTTATTAACTTACTTTTCCTCGCTCTTGCTGCTGCAATGTCCTAGTTTCTCCACAGGGATCATTAAAGGTTCATCACAAACGTTTCATTTATCTAACATCTTATGTGGTAAGGTAGATATGAAAAATGAAAGCCCTTCAGTAATAGAGTGATTTACTTTTAAAGCAATGCAGGTGCTATGAGATTTAAAATAATATTCATTCCCTGACCTTGCATCCCATTAGCATCAATGTACAAGAGATGAAGGCCTCAGTCCTTTTCACTGGGTGTCCATGCTTCTCTTTTGTCAAAAAGAAACATACTCAGCTCTTATTTATTTTTAGTCCTGGCCTCAAATGGAAAAAGAGGCCGATTACACTTCCAAGATTGACAATTTTATGCTGCCAAATTAAAAGAACCCTCTGAATTAGTGAGATAATTGCATGCAATCTCCCTTTAATGGGCCTGTCAGTGATTACTGGCTGCCTCCACCAGCCTGATCAGTGGCAGGGGAGGGGAGTGTGCTGAAATGAAATGTCAATCATATTAACATAAATGAGTAAATTAGTGCGAGTAGCTCATTGTCAGAGCGAATCAGTCTTGACGTGACACCCCGCGACCTCGTGGTGGAGAATGACACTGTGAGGAAGGATGAGGAGAAAAACAGAGAGAGGGAAAGGGAGGGAGGAGTAGGAAGAGAGACAAAGAAATTACATGTGAGCACGTGGCGACAGATTCACATGTGCAATTATTATTTTCAGCTCGTGAAAGCACATTGGCGTGGTAAAAGAGTATTTATCAGTAATTTTTCTTTAGTGAACGCAGCCTCATGTGCTGCGTTCAGGAGCCACATTCAAAAACTGCAGCCCTAAGCTCGCTGGAAGAGAGGTTTTAGGAGGNGCGTTCAGGAGCCACATTCAAAAACTGCAGCCCTAAGCTCGCTGGAAGAGAGGTTTTAGGAGGTTTTTAGGGCGGCTTTTAAGTGCAGTTCCCCAGTATTTGCTCAAGATTAATCTCCTCTCTTGTAGACTCTTTGTTTCTTACAGAGGAACTCCTCAAACAGAACTCACTCCACTATCACAGTGTAAACACACATGAAAAGGGGATTTTCCTCTCTAACAGCAATGCAGCTTTCATCTGCAATACAATGAGGAACAACTGTGACTTCATTATATAAGTAACTTAAAGTGCAGAAGCAGACTTCAAACATTTGTTACTTCCTTTTTTTATGGGATAAAGGTTTAGTAATTTTTCATGCACATACCATAAACATCTCAGTTTCAGTACATTACGCATACACACGAGGTTTTTCCTGTAATTTTTCTTATCATTGATAGCTTGTTTAACAAAACTAGTCAGGCTAGCCAAAAATCAAGAAAAAAGCTAAAATCAAATTTGAGGCTTTCACTTATTAAATTAATTAAGAATCATCTTATTACGAGTAAAGTTTGAAAAAAAAAAAGTGGTGTTTTGAATCCCAGTGTATATATAAAAAAAATACATCTAACTTCTGTCTTTCTTGTCTTATTCCAAGTTTACAATAGTCTTTCTGACACACACACACACACACTCACACACACAGTTCTTTCCTTTACAATTTCCCATGACCACTGGGAACTGAGTGTAAATCAAGCAGAAATTCCTCCACTTTGACAATTCATTTGTCCACGGGCTTGTTAGGCAGGAAGAAGGAGGAGAAGGAGCGCGTGTCAATAAATCATCTGACGCCCAGCTATATTTATGCCCACAGCAATGAGTTTAACAAGGAGAGCGGTCCTTGAAGCAATATCCTAAGTGCCACTTCATCCCTGTCTCCTTCTACAACCCCCCCCCCCCNCCCCCCATCATCCCTCAGGAGGCTTCTGATTGTGAAGTGGTGGGAGATGCTTCACCAGTGCACGCAGAGAGAGAGAGAGACAGAGGAGAGAGAGAGAGAGAGAGATGGACTGAGGCAGACTGCCGTCTCTTGGCTAAAATTATCCCATGAGGTAGAGATTTGGAGAACTTCATTTTCTTGTTCGTAATTAAACTTCTCAACCTTAATCTGACCCAGTCTTTCTCCTGCCGGAGCTGAGCTGGGGCTTCCTGCTGCGCTTACTGAGCTCTACTTATTACAGGGATCAAAATCCATCCCTCCACCTCAGCCGCCAAGTGTGGGTCACCCAATTCAATTATTTTTTGCCATTCATAGCGTAGTGAGAGATGATGGATCCTGCAGATCCTGCCAGTTTGGGCTTTCTGGTTGAGAAAGAGCTCTGCTGCTGGGATTTCTTGGAGAAGTTCAGGTCCTGCCATGCCTGGTGTAAAGGTGGAACCACTGGACAATTCTTGTTAATGCGTACACTAGTAAAAGAAAAAGGAGGGAAAATAGAACACTTAGCATTCTTCTTCTTCCTGTACTATGCTTCTGAAACCACTAGGTGGCAGTCACGAACCAGCCTTCTCTATTGCCATGCATGTTTTCCCACACTCTTCCACCCACTGCCTCTTTAATTACAGGCATAGAAGAAGGAGCTGCTTGTTCCGTTCGCGCCTTACAGCCCATCAGTGTTGCTCAGTCAGAGATAGACACTCTTGTTTTGCTGTCAAAGCACTTTCCAAAATCAAGAATAGTCTTGTTAGACAATTTTTAAGAAAGAGACACGCCAAATCAAGGTTGAAAACAGCACCTGGCGTTCCTCCTGACCCTCCATTCCAATTATCTTTCCTTCAAACTGTGATGAAGATGAGAAAGAAATCAAACATATCCCTGCTGGCTTTCCCTTATGAAGAATAAAGTATACAAGGGGATGGCTACACACCTTTGCAGATGGCATTAATTTCACGGGGAAACCAAAGTAATCGTAACCCCAGTGTGGCTGCAGGTTCACCTTACGACCTGTTTGAGCACCAGCAGATGACATCACAGAAGAAAGAATGTACTGTATGTAGGCTATCAGGTAGTCTCATTTCCCTGTGACAGAGCCTGGAAGTGTGTGACTGTGTGTGAGACACCATTGCAACGTTAGTATTTATCAGTGTCACTTCCAGTCCCTCAGCATTGGTTTATGCTGGAAAAGTGTGATCCATCTGAGTAAACCTCACAACTACGTGAACCCCACGACAGGAAACAAAGGTAGAAACAGCAGCCAGATGATCAACTTTGCTTCCATTGTTGTCAGCCCTTTATGAAGCTGATTTAGTGTGAGCAGGGACGTGTGTCTTGCACTCGACTACATGATTTTGTGAGGGTGGAGAATGGGATACAAGCCGGATCCATACAAAAGCCCCACGCTTGGGTCACGGTGGCGAGCCTCTGACTTCTCTCCCTCAATGGGCATTGTGTTCCTGCATGGATTGAGGGGTTAAAAAAAAGCCATATAGGTTTAACAGGCATGAAGCAGGGAGGCTAAAGCTGGGAAATGCAGGAGGGGAAAAGCTGTCATCCCAACCAAAAAACCCCTGCCCTCAGGTCAAGGGCGGTGAGGTAATCTGCAGGCAAAAAGGTCACTGACNCCAAAAAACCCCTGCCCTCAGGTCAAGGGCGGTGAGGTAATCTGCAGGCAAAAAGGTCACTGACAGACAGAGAGGAGGGGGGTTGCTGTGATGCCTTCTCACCTGAATCAGCTTGATTCCTCTTGGATGCAGAGCAGCATGATCACCACCGATTCTGCTGAGTTTGCACATCGTTTTTAAGTTGTTTTTTGTTCCATATGAATACTAAAAAATGGTCAGCGTTCAACGCCTAGCAGCCCAGACAAGGGGATTAGCACGCCATGACCCGCTTTGCTAGTCAACACAAACAGTAGCCTCACTCCTTTGTTTTTCGTTCATCCTCTTGCCTTTGGAAAACTGTCATCTCAAAGTTTCAAGCATCCAATCATTCATAGTGTTTTTTTTTTTTTAATATTATTATTATAAATGGGTGCAGGGAAGATGTTACCCCCAGATCAATCAGTGCTCTCAGCGTTGATATGAAGTTTGATGCCGCTCTCTCTGTTCTTTGACGTAACCTTCTGTTTTTGCGATATTCTACTTTAAAATCAATCTACAGCTGAATTCCAGGATTAGGCCCTGTGTCAAATTAATTCAGTTTTACCGAGCTATGGAACAGATGGCTGTTTCATTCAGGACTCTGGGTAGTTTTGTTGCCTGGCAATCTCTAGCCAAACCAAATCAAAGACCATAAACTGTCTCTTAGGGGCAATGGAATCTGGTTTTGCACGCAATCTGACTGTGAAAACATCAGTCATCTTTCAACCACATCCACGCCAGTCAGAACCTGGATGGAATGTAACTGATGGTTAAGATGCAAAGACGTATGCATGTTTGAGCGCAATAAATGCTGCCCTCATACAGACTGTATAACTGCAAATCATTTTCCAAAACATAAAACTGTATTTTAGCTTTTGTGTTATTTGGCCAAATTTCCTAATTATTCAAAATCAAATGTACAGGTGATGTACAGTTATTGCAGAAAACATGGTCATTTCAATTTTTTGGTAAAAGCCATCTTCTCCAGGGACTATATTTTCTGGCGGAGGCATACATTATCTTCTGTGTAGCTCTGTGTTGAAACGCTAAAATTAGATTATTTTAATTTCATTTGATAGACCTTTTGTTTGCTGTGATTGATTACTTAAATCAAGCATGTTTCAAGTCTCTACAAGTTGATTTTTTATAGTGTACTGGAACAAACTGAAACCAATGGCAGTCTGGAAGGCAGGAAAAACAAATCTAAAATGTACCGCTCCAGCAGTATGTTTTGGAAATTGGTTAAGTAACATGTATGTATGCTGGTTGGGTTTATTTGGTTCAAACATGCAAAATCGCCAGTATGGTCCTTTAAGAGGCTATTTATTTTGTGTAGTCCTCAATGAATAGTACTATTGTAGGTCAATTCTCATCATAAATATGCAAAAAAAAAAAAAAAAANAAAAAAAAAAAAAAAAGTAAAGGAAAAGTATACACAAATAGCAGTAAAACTATAAGTGCCGATGCTTTAGGAATATTGTAGTGGTACAATAAAAGATAAAATATGAATGACAGAACACCAGATGTGATTATTATGGTCTATCATTTTTATTACAGAGTCTATTTTAGATAGGGTATCCTCAGTTCAGTTACCTCTGCCTCGGAAGGTGTTTTCACATTTGTTGGTTGGTTGGTTTGTTTGTTAGCATGAAAAAGTTGTAAATTGATTTTGACAAAAGTTTGCAGAAGGGTGTAGCATGTTGCAAATAAGAGCACATTTCATTTTTGTGCCAATCTAGATCCAGGGACGGATCTTGGAATTTTTAAAAAATGATTTCTTAACACTGGGAGATAGGGTGTGTGTGTGTGTGTGTGTGTGTGTGTGTTCGATGACAATTTGTAAAAAATCTGGTTATCCCATGATAGGACATGACAAACAAAGTACTTTAGTCAAATTATTACTATACATATACATATATTACATATATTTCTGTTTAGGCCAATATACTATTAGAATAAGACAAATTTTATAGGCATGGTCTGCTTTGTCAGAAGTATGCAGTCTAATAACTGCCCTTCTAGTTATTAATCAATGTAATATAGCATCAAAGGAATAAAACATCATATTTGAAAGAGAATATAAGGAATTATAGTTAAAAGACATAAATTGTATAAATTATATTATTCTGCATTATAATTTTCTGTAATCAATATGAAGTCATCAAAAACCTTTTACTGTTAAAAGGAATTTTCTTTGTCCAAAGTTATCAGCAGCAATCATTTTCAGCCTGACAAAAACCTAATCTGGGTTCATGTTGAACAATAGATAATTTGTTATTTCGCCAGTTTTGATGACTGGAGCAATATTGTTCTAGCCTGAATTGTGTTAGTCCTTATTTTATTAATTAAGTACTATATTCATTACACCCAGAAAACTTAATGCGAGCTTTATATGACATTGTTGTGGGCTGCTTGTTTTATAGGGCTTTTCCTCTCTCTCTCTCTCTCTCTCTCTCTCTCTCTCTCTNTCTCTTCCCCTTGTTTCTCTATGTCTCTCACCCTCTCTCGCTCATCGAGTCAAGGCGGGAGTTTACAGGAACAGCAGGCAGGCAGGGCCTTATCACGCTGCGGAATAACACAGGAATGTATTGTATGCGTTAGAAAGACAGGACAGCCGGTGGAAAATAGTGCTCCTAAGTTCTTTGAAAACAGCCTGTGGGTGCTGAAATGTGTTACATTCACTACCCCGTGAAACAGTCATCAAAATGAACTGTTACAATTCGTTTTACGTGACGTACCTGGAAAACACTTTAACATTATATCTTGTAAAACAAGAGTCACACGCACACACAAGTGAGCCGCGGAGGAATCCTTAAGGTTGCCAGTGAGTGGTTCGGCGCTGAAAGCACACACAGTAAATTGAGGCTCCGGCTGGGCGCAAAACTCGGCATGGAGTTTGATTTTAATCTAGAGCAAAAACACATTTTAAAAGAGGAAAAATGAAAAGGTGGAAGTATAATAATTTTCTACATTGTCTAAGAAAAGTATCCTAACAAAACCTGTCAGCGGAATTGTAAATATTTCACCATTTTCACCACTGTTGGTGTGTCTTTGCTAATGAACAGACTGCGTACTGGAGGGAACTGTTGTTGTACTGTGACCTCTATCTAGACTTGAACATCTCTGGCTGAACTGTGTGAACGCCAGACAGCTACACAGGGAGCAGGACTGGTTATACTGGTGGACAGTTAACTGGGACACATGGGCATTAATGGTACGCTCAAAGGTGACTTTTAATATCTAACAAAAATAGTCCCAAAGAAATTAAAATAAAAGGCTAGGCTGTGAATTCACTGTCTGCTACTAAAGCCTTACCACCATCATGTGGAAAAGTTGCTTTGCATCCATGCAGTCTATAAAGCAACAAGACTTGTCTTTTTGGAAATGTACCATATGTTAATTACACCAACATTAACAAAAAAGTGAAAAGTACCTAACAACAAGCACAAACATACACCCTTGATCTAGGGTGCTTGATCTGACTAGAAACAATAGCTGCCTAGTAAAACCTGGTAAATGTGTTCAAAACTCTTAAAAAAAATGTTATGCTTTAGAAAATAGATGGTAAATCTTCAGTTTTCTATCCTATATATGTTATGGAGATATGCTATCGACCCATTTGCTATCAATTCTATGTCAAACTGGTTATATCAAACTGGGTAAAATGTGCACAAAAAACCCCAAAACACAAAAACATTAGTATGGTCCTTTAAGTATTACTCCTGATGTATATTGTATATGTTTTAATCATTTTTACTCATCATAGTCATACCTTTACACCTGTTTCACTTAATTAAAACATGTCTCTTTGCCTTACTTTTTGAATGCTGCAGTCACCCAAGCTGATACAAGATTCATTACACTATGAAACCTATCAACAAAAGCAAAGTTTTAATCAGTAATTTTTTTGTTGTTAGGAAGTTTTGTGCGTGCCCAAGCAGCTCAGGCATGCAATGAAAACAGCCAGCTAGATTAAAGAACACATTGAAGGCCAGGTTGTGTGACCACAGACAAGTTAAGATCTACAGTATCTAGCCAGTGGCCCTCATCCTGCACAATCTCTGCAGTCTGTCTGCCCTGGAATGCCGCCACTGACTGCGATTCTTCCCTGGAACAACAGGGAATTATTTGGAAAGGTGGCAAAATCAACACGCCGGCTGTCGATTATACCCTGCTATTCTGGGTTCTTTGCCTCTGATGTGTGTTCAGAGCATCAAAGGCCCGTCAGAGATGTCGGACTAAAGGGAGGCGATGCACAGTTTAATCAAACCTTTGGGTGCCTCTGTGTTCAGTGTCATATGCCACCGTTTCAAAGAAATGACATATTAGGGAAAACAATGGGAGGGAAAAATCACCCCCTTGGGAGCGCTGAAACTTCAAACCCAACAGGGCAGTCCGCATTGAGGCACATCAGACTGAAATGCAACAAGAACATTTTTTGGTTATGTTTTAGGGACGTCTCCAATCAGACAGAATAATTTTTGAACCCATTTCTACAACCATGATTTCTGTTACCACTGTGGAATGAATTGTGATACCCCAACCAATGATATATATGTCTTTGCTGATACTACACATTGATCACATTGATATACTTATAGAGTTCTACAGTTTATAAATTAACTGTAGAACTCTAAAGTTCTACAGTTCATTTATACTCTAGAGTTCATTTATGATCTCTAGAACTCCAGAGTATAAATTAACTCTAGAACTCTACAGTTTTAGAGTTCATTTATGAACTCTAAAACTCTAAAAGTGTATCAGTGTGACACTTGCTTGTAATAAAGTGTCACATTGATACAGCATCTCACATGACATTTGATAAAGGATCTGGAGGAGAGCTTAGTATTGCGCTTGCACTGCTGTTTTGATTTGGACTCCATCACTCGTTGTGTTTGTTATTGGTACTATATGCCTCTGCCTGGCCTGATAATACCCTTTCTCTACCCAGGCTCTTTCTTGACTCGCGTCTGGTTGACACAAAGTGCTGCCACGCGGATGGGGGCTCACCCCCTCCCTTGAAAGCCCAGCTGTCAGTGGTTACATAATAGCAGAGCCTTGTTGGGCTCGGCGGNACCCCCTCCCTTGAAAGCCCAGCTGTCAGTGGTTACATAATAGCAGAGCCTTGTTGGGCTCGGCGGACGGCTTTGTGCGCTTGTCACTGAATGTGATTGTGGGTAAGATTAAGCGGTGGGTGAGAAGCCACAGTTAAGAGGTTCCTACCTGGTCTCCAGCAGAGAAGACAGGGCAAACAGAATCAGAGGTTTGGAGAGTGCTTTATTGTGACTCTGCTAGGATCGTATCCCCTTTTCACACTGCACATTGTGTTGGCGAACGCTGTTTCTCGCTTACATGCTTGATGTTTTATGTATTGCCTAAGCAAAGACCTCCAAGGGAGATGTTCAACTTCATGGGCGGCCCATGAATTTAGCATCCAGGAATGATACGTTTGAAGACAACAAATTGCATTTTTTTTTTTTTTTTTTTTTTACATGACAGTGTATATAAAACTCTTAATGCCGTGATTCTAAACACAATCAAAGGCGGTGCAACTTTTAGCCCGCAGCTACAATCAATAACTGCTCATGAAATATCAAGTAATGTAATGAATTCATACAAAAGTTTAAAAAAAAAGAAAAAAAAAAANAAAAAAAAAAAAAGCACATTCGACATCGCTACCCAATAGCTATACAGCCAAGACAAGGACATGCACGTGACTCCAGTAAACATGGCTTAATAATAACTGTGTTACTGAGCTTGAAACCGTAAAAATCATCGGTAGTGAGTGATTGTGGTGGTGGCAAGGAGTGGGGNGGGGGGGGATGCCAATTTATTGTAGAGAGACCTGATTTCCCCAGGGCCTGTGTTGCTAATTCAGTGTATTATAGCACTGTTTACCCAAAGAGAGGACAGGAGCTGCTTTAGCAGGGGTAACTCCTCCGTGAAGTTGCTCAGAGAGATGATCCTGTCAGCCCAGGGCGAGCGATTTCTCAGGCTGGACTGAATCCCTATCAGAAGCTCTTCTGAGTAGTCCATCTGTGGGCTCACAGGCATCCCTTGGGCCACTGGATGAGACTGTCGCTCTGCTTCCTCCTCCTCCTCCTCCTCCTCCTCCTCCTCCTCCT